>PVKS010001019.1:0-157142 GCA_004027875.1 Aplodontia rufa
GAAAATTGGAAAAGTATGTGCGTTAGTTTTTTATCACTGTGATGAAATGCCTGAGAAAAACAACTTAAAAGAATAAAGATTTATTTTGGCTCACAGTTTCAGAAGTCTCAGTGCATGTTCACTTGGTTCCATTGTTTGTGGGCCAATGGTGAAGCAGGAGTTTCTTTCTTCCTGGCACCCAAGGAACAGGGGTGAGAGGGGCACAAAATGCACCCTTTTAAGTTGTACCCTCAGGGCCGTCTTTCCTCCAAGTAGGACACACCTCCTAGAGTCCACCACATCCCAATAATATCACCCACTGGGAACATGAGTCTATGGGAGATGTTCCAGATCCAAACCGTACCATTATACTAAACTTGATACTGGTGCAAAAGAAAAGATATGTAATGGATTATAAATTATTCTTTAGGAGAGTTAGGAATACTAAAAAGTTTACACTAGGAACAACTTTTGTCTTAACTTAAAATAAGACAACTAGTCTCATCAACTATTTAGGCTCATTTTTAAACTTCCAAAGAGTGGAAAGCTCTAATGTGACTGGATTTCAACTAAACATTTGACAATTTCCCCTATGTCTCTGAATACTGAAGTTGAATTGGTATAAGTCATTCAACAGTTACACAATATAAATAGGATCGAATTGGTATTGTTGGAAAGTTCTTTACTGATATTATAACATATATGGATTTCTGTACCCCCTTGTAACGCTTCCAAATCCACACCTCCGCATTCTTCGATTTCAGAGGAAACTCGAATCTGAAATACAAATGGACCCGGCAATATTCTTGTGATCCCCCTAGCTACAAACTCTTCCTAATTTAGGACACTCAGAAAGTGATTGGAAATCTAAACACAAGTAAAGCAGCCAACTTATCCAGGTGGTGAAGAGTCCATATTCAACACTCTTTATGTAATTCTATTTTACGTTGTAAAACCATTCATGTCAAGTAACAACTAATTGCAATATATTAAGGGTTACCTTATTTCTCACTCTTACAATCAGCCTCAGAATGAAAATGTGCATATTATTTGAAACAAAATGCATTTTTCTGTATTTTCCTGTCAAAAATCATTGATACATTTTTCATGTGGAGCAAAGAGTGCACTTAATGACCTGAAATCTATAGGAATATAGTTCGGTTTCTTTGAGCAATCAATAAATAACTACAAATTCTTCTAAACAGCTCAATTTAGTGTTCCAATACTGCACTTCCTATGAAATCTATATTGCTCACAAAATCAAAATGAATAATCAGGTAAAACATTATTTCTTGGATCTAAAACACAAAGGCAAAATTATAGAGGATGTTTTCAACTTCTGAAAAAACAAGTTGTGTATGCCTCAAGAAAATAAAGTAGGGAAGCAAATATTTGATTTCATTTTTGAGAGAAGCTGCTGCTTTATAATCAATAGAAAAATAAAATATATTTTCACCTTGCTGCAATTTCACACATAAATACACCAAATGCACACACACAAGTTTTTAAACAAAATTGTTCCAGGCAAAGACTTAGGAGGATATTTTTAGAGTTATGAGGGCACTGCTCAGTTGTTTTATTTTGATTTTTTTTGTTGTTTTAGGAATGAAAACAATTTCTCCAACTATCCAATTAACTTTTCTCCAATTTTCTTTCTTGCACATGTGTATGCACATGCACATACACTTCAAAGTTCTTCATATTCACATGCATTTTGTATTTTCTCCCTGATGATCACTTTTACTCAGTGAAAAATCACTGCATAACAATTTGAGGAGATTTCTGAAAAGAAGGCCAAAAAACATTCATAAGGTCAAGGACTAAAGATGAGTCAATTATAGGCACAAATAAATGAAGGACCTGATGTGAAAATGTGGCAGAACGTCTGTGCTGAATTGTCCAACGAGCTTATAAAGAAAGTAAAACTTTGCAGGCTCTGAAGATGATACTCAAGGTATACAAATCTAGTCCCACAATACTTTGATCCGTGAGAAGGTGATGAAGCACAGTAAAAATCACATAGGAAACTCTGCAAATGAAGAAATATCTAATTCCCTTGGTCACTATTCACTGCTTACTGTTTTACAAAGTCACTGTAGGTGATGTATGTAGACAGACCTGGATCTTAAGGGCATCCTTGGCCATTGGTGGCTACTCCATGATGGGCCATGTTGGATCTAATGGTAGAAATAGCACTGCCTGTCTTGCCTTGGCCTATTAGAGACATGCTGGCTTCCCTAAGTTTATGTAAATAGTCCAAGTTTATAACTTAGCAGACATTAGCTACTGTGTTATTTATGCTTTATTAAGTAGGAGGAAGCTAAAAGATAAAATATATAATCCTCTCCTTTACTTTCCTATACCAAATGTGATCCTAGAAATATAGAAGGAAATTTTGCTAGAAGATTTAAAATAGTATACCATAGTCACATTAGTAAAAAACCACAAATAAGAAAAATAAATTTGTTAAAAATAAAATCCCTGTTCTCATAATATACAACCAGCTAGTATTTTTAAACATGAGTTTTCCATCAAAGTTCAGTTACTTCCTTGGTTGTCTGTTCTTTCTCCCCCTTCCATTCTTCCTTCCTTCCTTCTTTTTTGCCTCTTGTAACAGCTTTTATTGAGTTGCAATTCAATTTTGGTGTTCTTTTTTAACATTGTTTTATTTCGGTTATTCAAATTCCCTTGAAATTCCACATCAATTTTAGATTAATTTGTCAATATTTGCTAGTTTATTTTTATCACATGAAGGTATGTTACATTATGAATAAAACTGAACTGAAAAAATTGTGGGGCAAAGTTACAGCCTATTACTTCTTACCTATTCATTTTCTGATTACATATGAAAATCTGAAATATTTTTAAATATGATTGTTTTATACAACATGAAAATATACTAGAAACCATATTAAAATATTGTTTAATGTTAGGTGAGCTGATCAATGATTATTTAGTTCCATTTCACTATATTCTGTTAGAAAAACCATGAATAATCTGTGCCCATTAGAATTATTCTTCATTCAATTAAAAGTCAGACCTTTACTTGTGAGCTTTTGTTACCATAATAAATCACCTGAGGTTGGATATTTATAAAGAAAAGCAGTTTATTTCACTCATAGTTTTGGAAGTAAAAAGGCATAATGCTGGCAATGGTCCTCTTGTCTTCATCACATCATGATGGATCACATCATGGTAAGAATATGTTTGGGAATAAGAGATAACATTGCCAAATGGGAAATCAGAGTGATGGAAAAGGATAGGTTTGTTCTTTGTATAAAGACTTACTCTCATGGAAATTAATTTAGGGTCTGATGAGACATACCTTAAGCTCTTAAAAGGGCAGCCTCGCTAATGACCTAAGGGCTTCCCACTACACCCCACTTCTTAGAGTTTCAAATACCCTCCAACATTGCCACACTAAAGACCTAGCTTCCAACACTTGAATGCCTAAGAGACAAACCATATACATTAACAGCGATGAAATTTTCAGGATCAAGAACTCTTAGATAATTAAAGAAAATCTAGCTTTGCTGTTTATCTTGTCTCAGTATTTAGTTATGAATGGGCACATACAATATTTAGAATAGCGAATAAGAATTACTAGTAGCAATTGACAAGTTTTCTCAAGCTCTCAAAAGGTGTATGTTACTGTTTTGTGGACACTCTGTGATTTAGAAAATGCATTTATCTAAAGCAAATAAAAATATAAAATAAGCCCACAAGATAAATTATGCATACATATTAGTTTTGTTACTATAACAAGATATCTGAGATAATAAACTTAAAAAGTGGAAAGGTATATTTTGGCTCACAGAAGTTTTAGTCATTTTTCAGTTGGTCATATTGTTTTTGAACTGTAGCAAGGCGAGTATCATAGTGTTAAACATGTGATAAAGCAAAGCTGCTTAGATTAAGGTAGTCAGCAGCTAAAGAGAGAGGTAGGGAAGGGGTCAGAGTCACAATAACCCATTCACAGGCATGCTCCCAAAGATCTAACTTTCTCCTATTAGATAACACATCTTAAAGATATTACCATCTCCCAAAAGTGCAATAGACTTAGTATTTTGACCTTTGAGAGACATTTCAGATCCAAACCATAGTAACATATTAATAAAATTTATCCATAAATCCAGTTGATAAGGTACACATTGATTTTATTGATGCCATTTTTTCACCAAATATTGGAATCTGATCTTATGTTAGATGCAAAATACAACATGGATAAAAATACTGATTAGTTAAATACATTTGAACAGATCTTATTTAATTAAATAGTTTTAAAATATTTACTGAATACTTACTATGTGTTAGGCTTTAAAGAAAGTTATATCGCATCAAACTGAATCTTTACAAATAATAATAGAATGCCCCCCTTTTTTTCAATGAGGAAACAGTTTCCACAATTTGAAGGGACTTGAGTAAAGTCACATAATAGCTGGTAGAGTTGAAATTCATACATGAGTGATCAGAAAACAAATCTAGTTTTCTTTACATGTATCATCTTATCTTTTTACTCACTGAATCCCACTCCACAAATTTGAGCTACTGAACTGGAGCTCACTAATTATTTCAGCTCTCCACTTATTGGAGTACAGTCTTTTTCTAAGGCCCAATAAAACAAGAGATCAAGTCATTCCAAGATAGAACGTTTTAGAGAGCTTATAAGAAGTATAAAACAAATATTGTCAGACCCAGAACCTTCACTGAGCCTGCTGTTTTCCAAGAGGCCAACTACAGGGCGATCCGTATTCTACAGACCCATGAGTATGGTTTGAGTCTGTAGAGTATGCTAAGACAGATGGTGAGATGGAGTTCTTACCATGATCCAAGAAGATATGGGACTTTTTACGCTAAGTTGACCATTCTACTAAGAAAGTTTGAAAAAATATGTTAAAAATATAGGGAAGCTCTAAATCTCAAAGTGACAGTGATATTCATAAAGTACTGGAAAAAGAAAAACTGAGGAAATGGAGCAAGAAAGTCATACAATGAAGGGATAAAATAATTAGGAAAAAATATTTTTATCATTATAGTCTAATTAAAAACATTTCATATGATTACATGTTCTTTCATTTCTAAGTTTTTCAACTTTATGCAATCTTTGTATATACATAATGAAATCTCTTTACCACAATAAACCCTAAATATTTTAATATAATTTAGTCCAAACTAAAATAATATGCTCATAATTATTTATGAATAGAGTAGATGGGAGTGATACAGTAATACTATGGAATTATTAATCAAAAGAAAATTATGTGAGTAATCTTAGCTCATGCATAAATGAACCTTTCTGATGCTTTGACTCCTTTTGTTCAACTTGAGGCTAGTGCATAGTCTAAAAAAATGAATTTTTTAGACTCAACAATCTTAGACTTTTCATTAATAATCACAATCTGAATTGTATTAAGCTTTGGAAATAAGCTAATGTGCATTATACTGAATGACTTTAAAATATGGTTCAGGAAAATCTTGACTAAGAAAATTGTAAAATAAAGAATCTATTGAAGAATTATTAAATTGACATAATTTAATAATTATTGATAATAATATTTGATGCTCTTCAGAACTTATTTCATTGCATGTTGGATTTTTAGCTTAACAGGTGGAATATAATGCAAGCAACAATGAAGGAACAGGGTAGAACCTAAGGTATATATTGTTTCAAAAATAACATATAACATGCCAGTATTTCCTGAGAATTAATGATCAGCTGGAAGAGCGTGTTGTCTTAGGGCATTAAATGCATGTGGTCATTAATTCTGTTGGAAATATCTTAAAGCAAGGATATTTGTAACAATTGCTTTTCTGCCCTTACTACAATTTTTTGAGCAAGAACTTTTTAAATGCTTTCATTTTTGAGGATGCTCTTTCCTTACCCACTGACAATGAAAAATTATCAATGACTTTATGATAAGCATTTGAAGCAGATTCGGGTTATTCCAAGTGTTTTGTGCATTTCGGTATTGCTTACTTTTTATATCACAATGGAAAAGACATTCATTGTATCAGAAATAATTAAATGGTCCAAAATAATATGAAATCAAAGCACCTATTTAAATGGCTTACTGAACAGTATGCATTGGGATAAGGATGAAATATATAAAGTCCAAGTCACAGAACACAGAATATTTATCCTCAGGGCTGTTTACTAGAGATTAAATTTCTGAGGAGTTGCCACTGCTTTAAAGACTTATGTTTCTGCTTTCAAGATGCAGGTCAAATTCATAGTAAAGTTATAGAACCTAGGATTTTTCTATAAAATGTGATTTCTACCAAATATATTTCTACCAAATACATATATATTAGTTATTTACATATATATTATGTGCATACATATATATTATTTATTTACTAAAAGAAAATAGTGCCTTAATTTCCTGTTACTTATTACAATAATGCCCTGAAAATATTCATTTTTCTACTACCAGTTGAATTTTTATTTTGTCAGACAGGAAAATATTTAGTTTAGTTACTCTAAAAGAACTTAAGAATATTAGCACTTCTTTAGAAAAGGTCATCCTTTTCAAATAACATTTTAAATTTAACATGTATATGTCTTAAATATTAATCATCATCATTAGAAAAACATAAGAAAGCATAAAATTGGTTATAATGAAAAATTCCATTTACATATTAAACATGTATTGAGCTGAGTGCATGAGTGTACGCCTATAATCCCAGCTACTCAGGAGGCGGAGGCAGGAGGATCCCAAGTTCAAAGCCAGCTTCAGCAACTTAGTGAGACCCTGAGCAAGTTAAGGGGACACTGTCTCAAAAAAAAAAAAAAAAAAAAAAAAATATATATATATATATATATATATATATAAAAGGCTGAGGATGTAGCTCAGTGGTTAAACATCCCTAGGTTCAATCCCTGCTTCAAAAAAATTTATTGATAATTAATCTCCATCTTTAGTATACATTAGCGAATCCAATTGGAAATATAATAGACAAACCCTTAGCTGAGACAAGATGCAGTAAGCAAAACTCCACACCAAATTAAGGCAGAATAAGTCCCAAACTGCCTAAAATAAATGTGACATTGTAAGAAACCAATGTCACATCTTATTGATAACAAAAGTGCCAAAAGCATGCATATTAGATTAGAGTTAACCTAATTGGTGGGTTGTTCGAAGTACAGTAATAGAAGCAGGCGCTAATCGCTGTCATGATACACCATGTCACCAGTACTTGAAATTCCATTGGGCAATATTAATTCAAGCAGAGGTCTAAGCATCTAATAAATGAGGCAAATTGAGTCAATTACTAATTTCATGCTTTTATGATTGGGAGTTTAGCTAGATAATACCTGCAATTTAATACACTACCCTCTAGAGATCTTGACCATTGGCAAAGAATGGGCCTTCACAGATCTATTTGCGCTACTCATTTTGTGTAAGTTCACACAGCCATGTGGTGGGGAAGGGAAAACCTAGGCACATGCTATTTTCTTTCTCAAAGCTCCATGTGTTACTTCTCTTTGAAATCCTCATCCAGGTTTACAGCTTCACTCCGTATCTTCGAGCAATATTTACTTGACCCTGTTTCTCTTCAGGGAGCAGAAATCATAAAAGATATGGCAAAATCTATGTATTAATATCTTGGACTGGGATGCTGCAAAGGGTTTTATGCCATCAAGTATTCATGCACCTTTAAAAATTATCCTGATCTTCTACTTTCTTTAAAGCCAGTTACATTTTATTTTCAAACAATAATTCAAATTCTGCCCTTCCACATGCTCCCCAACAAAATGACGATACACCAGTTCTCATAGATTCTATGGGTTGTTAATGCTTATCAGATTAATTTGTGCATAACCAGGTATCCCCAATGGAGTAGTTTAAAGTTCTCCAAATAGTGTATTTCATTTCATTTGCAAGAATGTTTTGCATGCTGTATATCTAACAAATTAAAAGTGCATTTATTAATATTTTAAAATTTTAACCTTGCCACAAAGAAAACTATATCCTTAAAAATAAAGCAATATAAAATAATCTAAAAATGTATTCATCATGAACACTTTTATTTTTGTAAATTATTCATTTCTTAGTTTTAAAATTCATCTAGTTAAGTGATACTTCACATGGCTCAAAGGTGTGTAGTTTGTCAAATTAAAATACAAAGTAAAATTCAGTGCAACCTATTTACTGATCATTACAGCATTTTCATCACAGTGTTGGAAAGTTGAGTGTTTTTTAAGTCATCATGTTAAGTACTTATTTGTATCAACTCTAAGGTAGAACTATAACCTGTTTTACTTAGTGTCAACAAGAACCAAATGAAAATGTAATGTAAATCATATCTTTCCAGGTGTGGTTCACCTGATTCAGAAGAGGTCAGTAGGAGAATGGATGGTTGCCAAAAATCTTCTTTGGCCAAGGTCCCCACCACCATCAGAAGTAGTAAATTGAGAATTGAGCCAATTATTCCAATAGGTGAAGCTAAAAAGCATTTTCCAGGGAACTCTATCAATAATTTACCTAAGAAGGTGAACTTGAATCAAGGTCAGAAATCCAGAAGGGAGCACTGTCATTCTCCTTCTCTTCCCTGCCTTCTTTCCCTCCCTTCATTGTTCCTCTGTCTCCTGTCATTTTCTCTCTTTGATAAGTGTCTTTATCTTCCACTTGGCTCTGCTGGTGTGGGCCTCATTTCCAATCCCACCGTTAGTTATTCCCACTGGACTAATTCCTTGTTTTCCAGTGGAGCTGAGACATGCAGGACTCTGGTTCTTTGTTCTGACAACAAAGCCACAAACAGCTTCCTTTCTCAACCACAGTTTATGTTCTAGGAGGTGAAGATCAAGAAGTGAAAAGACATTAGCCACACCCAGCATCCCTGCACTTTGTAGATTCAGTGTAGAAAGGAGGTGGTTACCCCAGATCTGCCTGGTGCCACACATTCACACGCCTACTCTAAAGAGAAACTTCATGTACGTAGGATAAAATATGATGTCTTAATTTAGTCAGTACAAGTTTTTGTCCTGTCTCTTCACAGTTAATATTTCAATAAAGTCCTTTTTAACAAGATATTTAAATGCTTGCTGTAAAACAACAGTATCCCATTCCTATTTTCAATGACCAGTAAAGGGTTGGTAATTTAATAATAGAGGGAACTGTGAATTAATATGAAACTGCTAAAATATTAGCAAGGTAGTTGCCAAGAGAGGGTAACAATGGGTAACATTTATTGAGAATTTGCTGTAAGTTTTCATTACACTCTGCACTAATGCTTGTCTGTGTTAAGATTTGAGGGAAGTTTGTTAACACAATTGTAGTGTGTGCTTACAATGGCTCGCATCTCATGAGTGTTTAACAAAGATTTGTTTTGAGTTGATGAAAAGTAACTGTCTTTGAAATTCTAACTTACTATGATCTCAATATTTCAATACAACTGTGTTTATTAGAGCAGAGACACAAACTATGGAGAGAAATCTGGTAGGATATATTCAAAATGTTTAATGAGTTGAAATGATGGATGAAATCTAATTTTCTTACATAGTTCACTCAGATGCACACACGTAGGTCTATGTGTGTCCATGGGCACATGGGTGTGCAGGTGTGCATGAACAAAGGCTTGCTGGTGCTTTTTTGTTTTTAAAGAGAGAGAGGGATAATGAGAGAGAAAAATAGAATCAATTTTACTTAGTTTTTCATTTGGCTTTCATTGTGTGTGTGTGCTGGGGTTCAAACCCACATCCTTCTGCATGCCAGGCAAGCACAACTGCTGTGCCACTGCTCCAGCCCGTTGCTTCTGCTTTTTTAACAGCTAACAGACTTAGTATTCACCATTGCTCCTCTCAAATCCTATTATTTGTATTAAATTTGTGAATTTAATTTAATGAATGATTTAAATGTGTGCGTTTTATCCTCTGGAATGTAGTAGATCTCCAGAAAGTGAATACTATTATTTTCCTTTCCAACTCCATTTACTTCATCTATAAAGTTGTTGAAAATTTATCTTGCTTTAATTGTCCTTACTCTCCCTTTACTCATTTAAAAAGTGAAATAAAATGTAAAAGTTGAGTAAAGAATTTTGGAATACCAACTCCATAGGGTTCACCTGGATTTACTTTCTTTTTCATGCCTCTTAAAATGGCAGTTGTGAAAGCCACAGCCAGTCTTTCTTCAGTTTGGCAGGTTGTTTCCTGCCTACATGCTTCCAATCAGAACCTATGGTCACAGGGATGTGCTACATATGAAAAGTCACTAATAATAGAAACATAAAACTTTTAAGATAGCACAAATTTATCTAATATTTAAATTTTTAAATGAGTAGCTGTACCAATATTATCAAACAAAGATGGTATTCAGCATATAATATAATTCAGTGCTCTTAACATTACCAAATAAAACATGTATTTAAACTTAAGGTTATTTTTTCCTATGGGAGATGATAAAGAGTTAATTCAAAGCACTGTGTAATACGGTGTATTGCAGCATTCTAAATCATGTAAGTAATTAATCTAAATGCAATATCATCCCACAGTATGCACTGTTTTCTAGTTTTCACTCTCTGTGTGCAGTTTGAAGTCATCAATACCAATTATAATGAAATGTTGCTCATATTTTTATAACCACCATCAGCTCATATCTCTGTTGATTCAAGGAAACTGAATAAATCATTGTTCCACACTGTGATTTTTTTTTTTAACATTCTATCATGGGGTACTTTGAGTTTTTAGAACTTTGAGAAGATAATAAATAAATTGGCTTCCAAGAAAAAGAAAAAATTTTTCTTTACCATAGAAAATATAGATAAAACTCTGTTAGATTAGCATACTGTGCTTTCAGTCTTTTAATATGCTCAGCATGAATATCTTGACATTTATTGATTTGCAATAAGAAATCAAGTGAATAGATTGTTAGTGGGAGTAGAAAGGCTTCAATAATCAGAGCAAATAGAGTACCGATGGAGTTCAAAAATCCCTGAATTCATGTTTTCCATTGTAATAACGGTATTGGCCCCAATTTGAAGGACAGATATTCTCAAATGCAGGATTATTTGAAAAGTTTTAAATCGGATATTTACTTTGCTCTACAATGGAAAAGTACAAATGTAAAGCAGTAGCTCTTTATAAATTTCCACAACCAAATAGAACTTCCGGGTCATCACAGCTGATGCTTGTTTTTGTTACGAGTGTGGAATTTATGCCACCTGGAACATAACCTTGTCACCTTGCTCTTAGAAAAATCATTTCCTCCCCCACATAAAAGGGAAACCCTTTCTTATTCGTTTTATGCTAAATCAGATGAGGTGCAAATAGGACAGAGAAAACTTGACAGCCCTAACTTCAGTGCTTTCACTCTTGGATTATCTTCACCAAGTCCCCAAGTGTATGTATATATGTATGTAAATTTAACTTCATTGAAAAAAAAAAAAAACCAGAAAAACAAAACAAAAAGAAAAAACAAATAATAAAAAAAGCAAAAAATAAAACCCAAAAAACCTTGTAAACACATTTAAAGCTCTGCTTCTCTAAATGACAGTCACACATCACCATGGCTGAGAAACAGCACGGATGAACACGTGTCACCCTGATAGAAGTAGCATGGTTTATTCAAGATTACACATTCTGGGTTCTCAATCCATAACAGGATGAGGAGAAAAAATGCTATGTGCTTGGAACAATTTTTCGTGAGAGACCATTATATGAAATCTTGATATAATATAAAAAATTTCCCCCAAAATAAGAAGAATCTTTTAACTCCCTGTACATGGGGCCTGATGTCCCAGTTGCTGAATAGAAATCCCTCTTCTCCTAACAAGAATAGCATCTCATTCACAAAATAACAATAATTAATAATAAAATAATATTGCCTATGGTCTGGTTTCTCAGTTTTTAAAGAGACCCATTTGCACTATAATCTGTCTTAAAAATACAACTGGAGTTTTTAGCTAGAAAAAAAGCTTTGAGAAAAATCAAAGCACCTTTTTTTAAATTTCAGAACTCCTGACTGGTTGATCAACTATTGTTCAACCAACATTCCAACAGGAGTTACTAATATATTGCAATGAAGTTTTTACTTTTATACATAAAACTAATAACTTAAAGTTCTTATAAACTCTGTCTTGAAAATAAAACAATAAAGGATTTGGGAAATTTAAATGTAACTTAGAGGAAATGATCCCCAAGTTTACATACAAATTATTCAAAATAAACCTTTATTTGTTCAAGATCACCATCCAAAGAATGTCCTTATTCACATCATCTATTTTTTTTTAAACATTACTTTGATGTAGTGATTGAAATTCTTCTAACTAAAGTTGGGTTAAATGAACTCCTTTTTAAAAAAAACAAATGGAGTTATCTCTTTTCAATCTTTTAAAAATACTTTCAGTCATTCACACCTCAGTGTGAATTGGTTTTACTAGCATGTTTCCATACTGATTGCTCAATTTAAACAGGAAGAAGAATCCACACTTTGATGGATATTGCTCCTTTGTCTTTTTTTTTTAGTCCCTATAATAGGTGATGATTTTTTAAAAGCTGGTAAATGAACTCACAAGTTCATCTACATATACATTTCAGAATGTTACCATTGAATAACTACAAGACAAGTGCTGTGTGCTCATCAACTATCAGAACTTGAAATTCATCTTGTTCTTTTAGTGATATGCATCAGCTACATTAATGATCAAATAAAATTTGTGTGCTGGCCTATGACTATAATTATTTTCTATGTTATTTCTATAGAGAATACATTTTGGTTTCTCAAATACAAACTATAAATATTTTTTATGCATCAGGCAAATTGGAAACTGCTTTTATTAGCCATTCTTTAGATTCATAATTATAAATGATTGACTAAAATGATTGTAATGAGTGGGGTACTGTGGCATTTGCCTGTAACCCCAGGGCCTCAGAAGACTGAGGCAGGAGGATCTTAAATTCAAAGTCAGCCTCAGAAATTTAGTGAGGCCCTAAGCAACTTAGTGAGACCTTGTCTCAAAATTAAAAAATAAAATGATAAAATAAAAAGAGCTGGGAATGTGGCTCAGTGTTTTAAGTGTCCCTGAGTTCAATCCCCTGTACCAAAAAAAAAAAAAAAAAAATATATATATATATAAATAAAATGATTGCAATTAGCAAACAGGATAATAACAGTGTTATGACCAAACATCGGTCTGATAATATCCCCATAAATTTTCAGTCAGAAGCATGATTAATATCTAAATCAAGATAGATCATAAAAATATATTTTACTTTTTATTTTAGCAAATCTTTATTTTTTTTTGTAAACTATATTTTATTTCCCTCGTTTTTTCCTCCACATTTATTAGAAGTATATTGCGATACAGGATACAGATGAAGGGGAAACATTGTCAAAACTGTACCAATCAATGTGTATAAACTTTGATAACCAGGGGTAATGCTAACGCATAGATAAGCTATTATGGGTTTCATCTATTGCGGTATCCCCCAGAAGAACTCATGTGTTAAATGGGTATCTAGTGTAGGAATAACATCGGCTTCTGGAATGGTTCCCCCATCTTCCCCATCACCATACTCCTATGAGTTCTTCATATACCTTTATTGAGGTCACATTATATGCAGATAGCATGCATTACAGATTTGCTTCTTTTTTTTTTTAATAAACAGAGGTATAGTGAGAGACAGTGAGAAAGGGTGAATTAATTAGTTTTTTCATGTGTCTTTGCTATTCTGACACTTCATTGTATACGTAGTGCTGGGGTTTGAACTCTTGTCCTTGTACTTTCTAGGCAAGCGCTGTAACTACTAAGCCACCGCCCCAGCCCCTGCTTTTGTTCTTTTAAAAAACACATCCATGAAATAAGTAAAAACTAGCATAAAGATATAATTTTATGTAAAAGTATTTTTTATATGCATTCTTCTATTTATTAATAGATAAATTCAGCATTTTTAAATACCATACATATATACACCTTATAGTTTACAGGACACTTCTTGGGAATAGTTGTTCAGAGGAATAATTAGAATTAATAGGAATAATTTTCTCAAAGTAAGCATGAAAAATCACATTACATGATTTTTATATACATTGCTCAATTTAAAATATAGATACACTTAGTATGTGTAAATGAGTATGTATTAATGCATTTGAAACATTTGATCTGACAGAATTGATACTCTCATACTTGATGATGAGTTTTTATTTATTCTGTTTTTATATATCTGCTCTTCAATATACTATTGCTTATCAATGATTCCAATATCTGGGGTCTTTTGCAGGATCCAATGTTCTTTAATATGTTATCAAGAGCTTTGCTTGTTGAAAACATGATCATCCTAAATTTTTCTAAACTGGAATTGTTCCTAATATCTTAGAATACATGGAGATTTCAAAAATGGTGTTCCAAAATTAGAGAAATGTTTGATCTAATGCTATTATAATCGGACAAGTAAAAAGAAATACCAAGATTGTGGAAAGTGAGAAATTGATACCAGATCAAGAATAACATGACAGGATTGGAGTGATGGCTCAGCAGTTAGAGTGCTTGCCTAGTATATGGGAGGACCCAGGTTCAAAGCCCAGCACCACATGCACAATTAAAGGCCAGATGAAAAAATAAATAAAATTGATTCTCTATCTTTCTCTCTCTCACTCTCTTCTTCTTCTTCTCTCTCTCTCTTTTTGAAAAAAAAAAAAAAACAGTATGAGAAACCAAGAGGTATGAGGTAAGGTGAGTTTTGCTATCTCAGTTCAGACAATGTATCATCTGCAGGTATTTCTTAAATTTTACTGCATAACTACTTACAATGAAACTTAGTAGCTTAAACCAATGGCCATTTAATTCTGCCCATGATACTGTGGATACACAATTTGAATGGAGTTCTGATCATGTCTTACAGGTAGCTAGCTACATGTTAGCATGGAAACTATCTAAAATGGCCTTGGGTGGGTGGCTTCTCTGAACACTCTGTGCCTTCTCATCAGCCTGGAGTCCAGCCAGTCTCATTCACATTTTGCTGCAGGGTTCCAAGAGGGAGCATCAAACATTGTAAAGCTATTTGAATCCAGGACTGTGAAGAAGTTCTTCACTTCCACCATATTCTATCAGCCAAAGCAAGACACAAGACCAGCTAAGATTCAAGGAGTGGAGAGATTCCATCTTACATGGGAGATTTTACAAAGAACTGTGGTTGGTTTTACAATTAATTAGTGAAGCCTATATATATTAGAGAATGCTGAGCATTGCTTAGTTTAGGCCAAAATATTTGATAACTCATATTCATCTATGGTCACAGATAATAAAGATTATAAGGATGTATCATAGGTCATGAATGGGAGAAAAGCATCAAACTAAAAGTACTTGACTACTTAGCATAAAACTTTAATCAAAAAAGGAAAGGGAAAAAGAGAAATTAAGGATCTTTTCAAGAAATCTAGACTGATAATTTAAAGACAAATGCCCTAGGTAATATTAACAATGTTTGGCATCCATATAGTACTTTACAGAGTTTCACAAAGCTTGAACATAAATTTCTTCCTCACTTGATAAAAATAACAAATATGTAATCCTCACAATAATCAATCACACCAATACCATTGCTTATAATTAATTTATAGGTATGGAAATTGAAGTTCATAGCATACTGTGGATAGCAATTGCTTTAAATACAACAGTATTTTCCTTCAGAAAAAGTTATGTAATTGAGTACAAAACCCTTTCACATTTTGATATTCTCAAGTGAATGCACAACTAGCCTATGACGAATTTTCACGCCTAGAGGAATTTGGTGATTAATGAAGGCGAAGTGTTGGCAATTCTCTAGAAGGGTTGAATTAAGTGCACCTTCTCACACTTGCTGCAGAAAGATTTGCCAAGTGTATGGAGGGAGTAAACCTGACCATAGGAAACACTTTTATTTGGTTAATAAAACGGTTTTTAGTTGATGTTAATAACTTCATCTATTTATTGAAGCAGTGGCAACAATGTGTCCATGTGTAAGTATTTAATTAGTTGTTAGCTCAAATTAATATTTATATTTAAAAACCATGAAACTATATTAAAGTTCATACTGGCCTTCTCCTAAAATAGTCCAAGTCCTCGTAGTTTTCTGCATTTTTTAGTTAGGCTTACTTCTCGAAGTGATGATGTTTCTTATAAAGGTTGTTTTCAATCATCTACTTATGGAAAGGAGAAGTCTTTTTTTTTTTTTCAACTGCAAAACTAGTAATGATCCAAAGTGGCTATTTATTGGGTGTGGAATGTACCCAGTTTCTTTGCTCAGTCTCAGAATTAGCTTAACTAGCACTATTGTCTACTGTCTAATTGGTTCTGATTCTAACAATAAGTAAGAGAATTCACTCAAAGACAATAAGACTCTTGAAGATAATCAGTCATACCCATAAGACCCTTTGGCAGAATACAGTTTCCTTAACTTAAAGTGGAAAATGTCCAACATGCCCACGGTTATTTACACTTGAAAAAAAAAAAAAAACTATGTCTTTACAACTCAGCAGTCAAATGCTTTTGTCGCATGACTCCTTGTTAAAATAACATTACTCAGTTTAGAAATGTCAATCTTGTTTTATCCCCTGGAGAAACTATATTCTAGTTAATGGTATTCACTCTAGCAATAATTACAGAAATTCCAGTTCTTGACTAAATACAGAAAAGACATTTTAGCAAGAAATGTGTGACAAGACTGATAACTTGCACAAAGACCCCTTGAGATTTATATAAAACACATTTTTTAAAAGTTCTGTGCTTTGTGTAAGGCTTAAAACTCCTAACTGCAGGCTTTATTTTACAGACCTGATCTTCAGCATTGTAAGTGCATATTCTCCATTTCAGTATTGAATCATCTATGCCTCTGTTCTCTATTGCATGAGTTGTCTTTCCTGTGAATTGGTAAAGACTGGGATACATTTTAATTGCTCTGGTGTGATCCACTACCACTAGCACAATTCATGACACATCGTAGGTGTTTAACATATGCATCCTGCTAAATTTCTTACTGTGTTTTATCACATCCAGCATTTCCAAACTTGTTTTATTTCTCTTTGATACTACACTTCAACCTCAGACCAGATGATGTAATCAATGTCCAGGGAGAAAAAGAAAGATTTCAATCCTCACTTTTGACCAAAATATACTATGCATAATCTTTAAGAGTCCTTCCCAGGGCAAGAGTGGTGGCATACATCTGTAATTCCAGCAATTCAGGAGTTTGAAGGCAGGAGGATTGCAAGTTCAAAGCCAGCCACAGCAACCTAGCAAGACCATGTTTTGAAATAAAAAAATAAATAAAAATAAAAATGGGCTGGGAATATGACAGTGATTAAGCACCCCTGGATTTGATTCTGAGTGCCAAAATAAGAAAAGAAAAAAAAGTCTCCCAGTAGGAACTGACCACTGAAGAATTATTTCACACAGGAACTATGGTCAGATAGATGTTCAGGGACTTCACAATCCTGACTGGCTCTCTCAGACCTGCAATTGACATGATTCAAATATATACCTGGTAAGTCACTGAAGGTCCTTGGGACCTATAATGGAATAATTAACCCATAAAATATTAGATTCCATGGACCTGCAATGTGTACACCCTGCCTTCTGCCTCCAGAGCTCCCTTTGACCCCTCTCAGTCTAGACAGCTCTCCCTGGGCTGCTCTGCTTATGCAAGCAAGGCCCTGAGTCTCCCATTAGCTCCGATTTAACCTGAGCATTTGTTGGCCGTTTCAGCAGAGTGCTCTTTCTTTCTTCTGGACCCTTTCAAAACTTGATTGCAAACACCCATTATTTATAGGTAACTGGTGTTTCTCTATGCACAGCCACTTCAAATGTTGTAAGCCTTCTTGTTGAAAGGAATCATATCTTATACAAATACAGGAGTTTTGAATACAGTAGATAATTGATAAACATTTTTTTGTACCAGAGATTAAACCTAGGGGTACTTAACTGCTGAGCCACATCCCCAGCCCTTTCTATATTTTTACTTTGAGACAGGGTCTCACTAAGTTACTAAGGGCCTCCCTGAGTTGCTGAGGCTAGCTTTGAACTTGTGATCCTCTTGCCTCAGCCTCTCAAGTTGCTGGGATTATAGGCATGAGCCACCATGCAAACTTTTTTTTTATATAAATATTTTTAATGATAATACTTTTCTATTGGGGAAGGTTATTTTGAATGTAAGAAAGTAGTGTAAGGTGAAAACTACTTATATAGTAACGATATTAAAATGAAACAATAAATTTATCTTTCAAATTTAAAAATGTATTTTAGTTTGTAACTTCTCAAACTTCATTTACTTAGTTCACATACATATCAGTGGAATGCTCTAGATGCAGAGGTAATTTCCAACACATAGCGTGACATGCTATGGGTCTTAGCCTATCTGATGTGGTATCAGGTATTTTAGAGCTAGGATGAGGTTTGATGAGCTTACCTAACTGGCATTGTTTGTGTGCCTGTTAAATTTCTATAATTGAGTACTAACTCTGAAACAGTCAATGCTAGTTTCACATAAGAACAAAGAAGCAATTTGCAGGCCTGATTCTATTTCCCCTAAAATTATGCTCCATAAATGAAATTGGATACCATACTTTGAGCAAAAGTAGGGCAAGAACGGAGCTATTACTTTAAAACAGACTTTTTCTCAAGCAGAAATCCAAATTGGAATGTCGGCTAATGCCAGTAGTAACAGAGTTTTGGCTACAAAACAATCAGTTTACGGACTTATTAACAGTTCATAAAATGTATGGCATTCTTCTGGTCTTGTCACTAGTGAACATATGCTCTGAATTTACAACAGACTGAAGCGCCATTCCATAAATATTAAAAATAGTTGTGAGCATCACAGTGGAAATATCTCAAACCACAGTGGAAATGTGGTGCACATTCAAAGAACAGTAGATCTTTTAAGATGTAATCAGTGATGGACAACACTCACTGCAAGCACATGTGCCAAGGGTTTGAGAAGTTTTGAATTGGGATTTTTGAGGTCTTCTAAATGGTGAAGATTGTAACTTCTCCCAAGTACATCATAAACACCATTCCCTATCAAATCTATGATTCTAGACTAAAATTCAGAACGAATTAGTGCTACCAAGATTCTGTATGTGTGGCAAGATCACTGTTTTAACATCAAACCCAAATAATAATATCATTATGAACATCTTTCTAAACCTCAGTGAGCTAACAATCTTAGAACCATAGTTTATCCTTTATGCTCTAAAAGTATTATACTTGATATGTTCTGTTGCACATGAGTGTGACTCTTTCTGCTTACAACGTGAGCTGATCATGTCAGAGATCCTGTTTTCTTTGTTTGTCTTTCCGATCTATTCAATTGATCTCCACAAGACATTTACCATAATATCTACCTTGATAGTTATTATTATTTAAATGAATCAAAGCATTTATAAATCTATTATGTAAGGCATATGGTAAATATACTTGTAGAAATGTATATGAATCCCATAATATTAGTTGTCATGCATGAAATTATATTTTAAAATCAATTTTACTTTTCAAATATATTTATTTACATTATGGTTAAATGTCTAACTATTCAAATTAAATATCCTAGTGTTCATATTAAAACTTTATTTGTCCTTAGATTATCTCTTTCAAGTTATTAGAATGATCCTTTTGTCCCATGTTACAGAACTGATGACAAATTGGTCCTAAATTTATTAATGGGATTAGAGTTTACATTAATTTGCCTATCAACTAATTCTTCCCTGGACAATTTATCACAGCATATTTTCTCAAATTCTGAACCTTAAATAATCTGACTATACTTAAATGTATGAGTTGTACTGATTATGAATTATTTTACATTAAATATCATATTTGGTCATCATCTATTTTGTAATCATAGATCATTATTTCCATTTCTAAAACTAATGCTTTATTAAAGTAGTATAAAATCATGCAAAGTCCAGTTATTGGTAGAATGATAAAAGTTATGCTTCTACTTACAGTATAATGTTAAAAAGAAAGATCTTTGCTTACTAAGACCTAATGTACCAATATAAAAAAATAATTTAATCTTTGAAGTTTGTAGTTTTGTCTAAACACCAGGAAAGGATTTCAGGTTTGGTTTTGATTTCAATGATATCTTTTTGCCTCTAAATCCAATGCATAGGTAATTATTAATTTAGTTTTGTTTTATGTTAACTTTTATGTTTTTCTTTTTGATCTGGCATATGCATGAAAGTCAGAAAAATTGTAAAAATTACTTTATACATGCTTAAAATGCACATTAAAGAAGGAAAATACCTGCTCAAACATTCATGAATAAAGACAAGATCAAAGCATGCTGACAAGTGACCATACACCCAGAAGTACATTGTAATGAAGGAAGATAAACAGAAGTATTCTCTAAGACTCCTTTATTGTATAACCACTCAGAAAGTAAGGAGAACACAACCTATTTTTGAATATCTCAATAATATTGTTCTCTATTTTTTGTCACCATAAAGTTCCCAGTATTTTTCTCTCTTAAGTCTGTGAATATGGTAGAAGATTAATAAATGTACACTTTGAGAGCACCTCAACTTACTTGGACGCAATACCTTCTATGATGTGTGAATCATCCCATCACTTTAGGAGTTCTCAAAGCACACTGACTCCTTGATAATTACTGTCCCAACAGCTGGCAAAAATATGGAAAAGAGAGACTTCCATGCCCAGGAGGAAGGAAGAATGGGAAATAAGACCTTTCCCCCACAGAAACACTTCAGTTAGGTCATGTAGCTTACGTTTCTGTGAGAATAAATGCAAGAGCTCTTGTTAAATAATTGAAGCCAATGGAGGATGTAGTAACTGCTCACAAAAAGGACAATTATTATCACCTTCAGTCCTAGTTTCTTTTCAGGCCTTTATTTATGGCTACTTTTCTAACCATTTAGAGTGACTGTGGGGCAGTGTGACGAAGATAGAGGCTCATTAATCAGAGCCAGTGAATCTTTCTTGCAAAATGCACTTTTTCTTTCTTTACCGGAATTCTAGTTAACTGGTCCATTAGCCACTCATTATAAACTAGGATGCTCAGAATATATAGCCAAACTTAGAAACATATTTTTTATACAGAAGTTAGGTTTCAGTCTTTAATAACATTTTAATTGAAAAGTCAAGAAAAAAAAACTTTGAAAGATTTAAATTCTGAAATTCTGTTCTGAATCAATGATAATTAATTTTGAGTATTTATGACAAACTTTAAAAGGTACATCAATAACAGAACTACTTTGTTGTCAAAAGAAACATTTTTTTAAAAAAATCTCAGGATTTAATGGCTATTGGTATTAATTAAAACTTCATAGCATTTTTCATTGGTTTCTCAAACATAGGAATAAGCTTTGTGTCTTGTGATTCTGCCAATTGTGTGAAAAAAACAGAAAAGTTACAGAGAACATCCATAGACAACAACGGCTTCAGCTTTGAGTTCTTTGTTCCCTGCTGGCAACTAGTTGAATAATAGTTTAGGATTGAAAGTTGAAAGAGAGACTATAATTGACGTTACACCTACTCCCACATTTTACTCCCTCTGAAAACAGGAACCCTGTTAGGTCAGTCACGTGCCTGCAGCTGTACCACATCCATGGCATTTCAGCCTTATCCAGGAAAGCAATCAAAACCAAATGTCTAAATTCAGTTGAAAGCTGCTTATCATCAAACTTCGCACTCATGCTATAGGGACCAGAGTGATTATTGAGAGATCTATTGCAGAGTCCAAAAAAGCCCCATTTATAGACAGTTTGCTTTCAGTAAAATGTTTTGGTACTGATATTTGTTCCTTCAAATATTTTGCAGATGGTAATCTAAAGTAATATTATGCTGATGACATCGTTCCTTCTTTTTATTAAGTAAGACTTGATCTTGGCCACTTTCCTAGGCTTCGCCCCATGCAATCTACATCTTGCACATTTCAGATACAGCATTCCACATGCAGAGGTTTTTCCCTTTGTCCACATTTCTATCCCACCGTGCAGATTTTTATCAAACATCTCCCAAATGGCAACGCCACTGGAAAACTCTTCTTAACTCTGAAAGTGGTTGCTCGCCCTCCTTCAGTGTTCCTGGCACTACATTTTAAGTATCTGATAACATAATTTTCTGGAAGCCCTTAGAGTGTTTCTCGAGGAAGGATGTTGTGTAGCTACCACCTTGGATGTTGTATAGTTGCCTGCAAGTGATTGACTTAATAGGGTTCCAATTTTCAGAGGGAGTAAAACATGGGAGTAGGTGTAATTTCAATTATAGTCTCTATTTCTACTTTCTTTACAAATGTAGTAGTAGCACCCAGCATAGTTTCTGGAGCTAACTCAACTGTTCTTATTACTGCATTAAGCAACAATAGTGTACTATTTTTTTACCATATAATTCCTTATGTTTGTTTTCAAACATATAATCAAAATGGAGTTATGTTGGAAAGGCAGGTGTCACTCATCACTGATGGACTCATGTCACTTGTGGTTCAAAATGGACATTATAATTTTATAATGTGATGAGCAAGGAAAAAGGAAGAGCTTTACTGAAGGTGTTGGTACACATATGAATACCACGGGATGATGAATAAAAATGGTATTTTATAGAGTAAAGGAAAAAAACCAGGGTGATAAATGACAACTCAAGGATGAAGGGAGGCTAGACAGGCAACTGACAGACTGGTGACTGATACTGCTGTTTCTGCCTTGACACACGGTTATTTATGGCTTGAGTGTCTGCTTCTGAGGAAACTTGATCAAAATTGTGAATTTGGTTTCTGCAGCTGGCCTAGCCTTCAAGTCATAAAGAAGATTATGTCGTACACAAGGATGTGGTCATTTCTCTTCTAATCTGAAACTTGTTTACGCCAGAATTTAACACTGTCCACAGATATCCTGTCTCTTTATCTTTGAAAGAATCCATTGACTTTCTGAGTTTTTTTTAATGAGTCTTAATATTAAAAGTGCTATGTTGATATTAACCTTCACTATATGTTAATAAGTAAATCAGAGTAGACTTACTTGTGTTGTAAAGATATTGCTTTCCAACTATTTTTAGGCTCAGTTTACTGCGAGTTAATCTTTTATCACATAAAGTGTAAGGACAATCACTCTGTAGTCATCCACACTTGAGTCTGAATCTATCTATCCTGAGTCTTGTATTGGTGAATGAGTTTTAGATCAACATTATTCAATCAGCATTATGAAGATTCACAGGAATCCAGAAGTCAAAGACACATAAAATATACATACTGGACAAATATTGATGGTTTCTTTGGTTCATTGTTGTCCTTATTTCTTGGTATTCAACTCTAGGCCTCTTCATACCAGGCAAATACTATACCACTGATCTACACCCCAGTCAGATAACAGAAATTTAATTCCACAGTGTGTATGCAACCAAAATAGCTTTGAAATTTTGAAATCTTCCAATGGTCTGGTATGTTCTCAGATTTAGGGAAAACTATAGGAAAGATAAAGAAGTAAGAGAAACACTACAGAAAGTGAAGACTTTAAAAAGTTATTTTAGAACATCATCTGTGAGAGGAAACGTGATTTAGGTTAAAATAATCTGAGTTTTGCTCTCTTTGATTGTAATTATGTTCAAGTATATTCCTCTGTAGCTTGGTTTCCTTTTTTGTAAATTGTACATTAGAAAAGCCATTTTATAGGACAGGAAAAAGGTGTACATGGAATAATATCCAGTAAAGTACTTTTTGAATGAAAAACACACTTGAAATTTTTATCATCATTGCTCTATGATGGGAGAAATAATAGAATTCAGAGAAATGATTAAGGAGGTTTAAATCCAAGATACAAGATAATAAAAATAAGAGAAATGAAAAGTTTAATATAATAAATATAATAAAACTGATACAGTGATAAGGAATGAGTGATAAACATGAAATAAAATTATAAAGATCACAAGGTATTCCTAAGTATATAAGGAAGTATATGTAATAGATGCTCTAGGATATTTATAGGTTCAAAATGTTTAAAAAGATAACATGCCTTGTTTAGGAAAGCAATGAGGAAAATGCATGGGGGTTAAGTAAAAGGTCAGAGGGAATTTATACCTTAAATCTATTAAAAATGTATAGCAATAGTCACAAGCAAGGTAAATATGAACTAATTCAAGATTCAAAAATAAAATCCACGTTTTATACTAACATATAAATGTGTGTGTGTGTGTGTGTGTGTGTGTGTGTGTGTGAATGCAGAGAAAATGGACAGAAAAGAGCCCTGTCATAGTATAAATAGAGGCTGAAATGACAGAGATGAAATAACACACGGACAAAGCTGAGGATGGCCAGGTAGATAAGAGTGGGAAACATTTACTTCCAACTGAAAAAGTTGTAATGAGAAAATAAACACCAAACAAATCCTTTGCTAAAAGATTTGATTTTGGTCACGTGCAAGGCCCTGAGTTCTGTCCTCAGCCCTGAAAAAAAAAAGAACAAAAGAACAGAAAGAAAAACAAGATTTGATGATTTGATTTTGGCCACGTGCAGTGTCACATGACTGATTAATCCCAGTATGGGAGGTTGAGGCAGGAGAATTGCAAGTTCAAAGCCAGCCTCAGCAACTCAGTGAGACTCTGTCTTAAAGCTAAAAAAATAAAATAAAAAGGGCTGGGGTGTGACTGAGTGGTTAAGTATCCCTGGGTTCAATTCCTGAGACCAAAAAAACCAAAGATTAAATAAAATTTGATTTTTATTTTGACATTGTAATGGTTAATAGAAACATGTAAGACACCATGTTATGGTGTATGTTTACTTATTAAATTCAAATAATGATAATTATAAATTCATAAAAATTCAATACAAATATAGGTATTTTTCATGTTTTACTTGTTATATTTTTTATTTTTAAAAATCAAATATATATTGTTAGATACCAAAGACATGAATAGCCGTCCTTTCATTATTTCAACCAATTTTCCACAGCTTGCAGCCTCTGTCTATATTGTGATAGATCAACCTCCTAACCTATCTTCTCTGCATTAATACACACACACACAAACACACACACTTATATGGTTTTTTTTAAATGTTTACATAGATGTTATTCTACAACCTAAAGGAATATTGTATCTTTGAAATATTTTCATGAAGTGTGTAGGAATAAACTTCAAGTTTTTAAGTAGATGCACAGTATCCCACACTGTGCATATCTCATAATTTACCCACTTCTGGGCCTCTTCAGTTTAAGCTGCATCCTGAAGTATTCTTGTACGTACATCTTTGAGATGCATTCTTATAAAATGCATTTCTAAAAGCAAAATTCTTGAGTCTGTTTATTGGTAGGATCTGGAATTTCTTCCAAAGCCTCATGTGTTGAAGGTTTGGTCCTCAATGCAGCAAGGTTTATAGGGGAGATATTAAGGAAGTGATTGGATCATGAAACTCTAACCTCATCAGTGGATTCAACCACTGATGGGTTCATAATTGCATGGAATGGGAAGCAGTGGAAACTGTACAGGGTGGAATTAGTTGGAGGAAGAAGGTCAAGGTGGGGTAAGTGTGCCCTGGAAAATTATATCTTGTCCCAGCCCCTTCCTCTCTCTCTGCTTCCTGGTTGCCAGAAGACAAATTTCTATCAGGCCCTACTTCCATGATATTTCTGCCTCACCTCAAGCCCAGAGCAATGGAGCTAGGTGACCAGTAACTAAAACTTCTAAAGCCATACAATAAAATAATAATCTTTCAAGTTGATTTTCTCAAGTATTTTATTACAATGAAAAGGCAAACACAGTGTGAGTATAGGCATTTTTTTATTTTTACAATTTTTAAAGTTTTATTGGTTCTTTTTAGTTATACATGACAATAGTATTCATTTTGATATAATTATAAAAGCATGGAATATAATTTGTTCTAATTCAGTCCCTCGCACTTAGACTTCCCCTCTTCTATTATTACACTTTTAAGGGGTACTAAACTTATTCTTCCAAAGAGTTTTACTAATTTACATCAGAATGTTGATATTTGCTAGCTAAGAAATCATGCAAACCATTGTTATTTTAAATGGATTTCAAACTGTATGATTTAATCCAACCTGATATATATTATTTTCAGAATATATGGTCAATGCTGAAATTATATACTTTTTAAATTGTGCATATCATACCTCATTATTTCTAATTTGGAAATTTCAGATACTACCAGAAAGCTTAATCCAAGTTCTTGGTGCTTCAAGTCAGCTTTTCTTCACCGTGACAAAATTCCTAAAAAAATCAACTTAAATTTTTTTGTTTGTTTGTTTGTTTGTTTGTTTGTTTTTTGGCTCATGGTGTCAGAGATTTCAGTTCGTAGTCAGCTGGCTCCATTGAATTGGAGGTCGGGATAAAATATACCCTCCAGGACACCCCACCCCTTCAGTGAACTACTTCTTCCAATTAGACCCTACCTCTTACAGTATCATTTTATTTTAAGAATAATTCTTTGAATTTTACCTTCAGTTAAAAAAAAATGTTGTTTTCTTGAACTTGTAATCTAAACAAGCTAACCTCAATCGAGATCATATTACATTTGGTCTTTACTTGATTAATGTTATGGAAAATAAAAATAAAGCTAAGGCTACATACATTATTGGAAAGAAAAATCAGTATCTTTTCATTTGAATCAAGTATTCATTTACAAAAATTTTTAAAAAGTCAGGACATGGCAGTCAGAAAGCTAAGAGAGATACCTGCCACAGACAAAATAAAAACCGTAAAGGCATGCCCCCAGTGATGTACTTCTTCAAGTCACACTGTTTGTGCTGGAGTCACTACCCAGCATAGTAGTCCTTTCAAAGTATTAATCCATCAAGTGAATTAATACACTAGTGATGTCATAGTTCTCACAATCTAATCATAGCACTTCTGAACATCACTGAATTGTCTCATACATAAGATTTTAGCAATACTTCATATCCAAACCATAATAAGTATCTATAGTAATAAAAACAAACACCAAAAAAAAAAAATTAGACCATGACTCTCCCTGCTTAATACTCTCCAAAGATATTTCTACATATCTAATGAAAAGCTATCTCTTCACAATGATCCATAATTTCACATGCGATCAGACCAAATATTGCAATTCCACCCTCACTCCCATTAGATGCCCCCAACTTACTGGCACCTTGTCTGCCCTTAACTTTTTCCTTGATTTCACCATTCCTTTCCCAAGCTCATGACTATAGAGTTCTACCACAAAGTGTTGCCCACAATAAAATATTGGTCTAATGAATGAATATCTATTTTACTTGCAAATCAAACTAGGTATATAGTAATAGTAAAAAATCAGAAAAACGGGTGTTCAGCACCAAATGTTTAGGCATGGATGTTTGAAAAGGAGTCAGGACTGAAAGCAGTTGAGCAAAGTCTTTTTATCGGGATCTGCAGCTCTCGGCTAGATTCACCAGCCTGTCAGAGAGAGGGCAGGAAGGGGAAGTGGCACACGGCCTTGGCTAGTCAGTGACTTTATAGTTTGGGGTGGGCTGAGGAAGTTTGGGGGTCTTGTCCTTTGGGGATTGGCTGGTGACTCCATCAATCATCAGGCAATTGTGAGATGCCATTGGGGCTTATCTGCCAGTGTTTGCTTGTTCCTTTGGAGGGGTCATAAGCCCATGTGGGCTGCCTGATGCCCTCCCCCTAGCTGCCTGGAATGGACCTAACATCCAGACCCTTTTGGTGATATAGGGCATAGATTTCCATCTGGCTACTTCCTGCTGCATATGGGCCTTGTGGGGGAGGGGAAGGTTCAGGTGTTGCTTTGTCAGTAGGGAGGCAGCTATAAGGATACAAGAGGACTTGATTGTATGTTACTCCAGCAACCTTGCTCATGTGGTTTTGGGTGAACCTGAGGAGACAGGGAGCAGTCATTCATTAGGAGTCTTATCCTTACTCCTTATGGGAGTAAGGATGGGGGTCAGTCATCTGACAAGAATGTAGTTTGGCCATCCTGGCCAAAGGCATTTGACTGCTACTGCTTAAGCCTTTCATTCAGACATCTGAGAGTTTCAGTGCTTTTCTTGATCAGCCCAGTTTCATCTATGTAATAACAGCATTCCTCTTTTAGGAATAGACATGTTCCCTCTTTGTCTGCTGTCAGGAGATCTAATGCTTGGCGGTTCTGGAGGAAAACTTGGGCAATAGATGTTATTTGTCTTTGTAGGGAGACCAGGGAGGCAGCAAATGCCTCCACTGCCTCTTGGAGTTGCTGTTCTAGGGAGGGGATTCTGAGCAAACCAGATTAGGTGAACTCCCTCTAAAGGTGGCATTTAGCTTCTAAGCATGCACCTCAAGTAATGTTTAAAAAGGAACCATTGCCTTTTTTTTTTTTTTTTTTTACTAATCTTTGTTTAATAATAGTAGAAGTCAGCATCAGCTCTTACCTGTCCTGTAGTGGTGGCATGTGGGGGGGAGGGTTTGGAGGAGGAGGAGGAGTCATAAGCGTGGATGGGGATGGAGCTGAGAGCAGCTCCCAGGGCAGGTGGGCTGAGGAGGTAGGGAAGTGCAGACTTTTGCAAAAGAATGCAGCCCTCTTAAGCTCTTCAAAAGGCTCAGAAGCTGGAGCACCTTGCACCTCCCAAACCCCTTTTGTTTTCCCAACTCCTTTCTGAAACTTAAGAGAATAGGTAACTCAGGGTATGGAGAAGTGCTACAGTGGTTTGGATTAAAAGTGACTTTTTATCTGTCTGTGCATCCAGGCTATATGTCACCTTGCACAGGTCAGCAGCAGCAGCAGCCATGATTGTGACAGTAGGGACTGGCAAGTGGTCAGAGGGGGGAATTGCCTTTTGGAAAGAAAGCATGTGGGGTAAAGGAGTGTGCCCATTTGAAAGAATTATTAAGTCGAGAAAGGAGAGGAGGAAAGGACGGGTCTGAGTAATGGTAGGGGGGAGGATGGGAGGAAGACAAGGAAGATAGGGGAGGTGAGAGTGCAGATTCCTAAAAGCCTGAACATGTGGCATCTCTGATCATATTCCTGTCCGGTGACAGTAATTGCCCAAATCAGTGAGGATTTGAAAATACAGATCAGAATTAGCATTTCCCATGGCCTTTCAGTATTACTCAGGGGCAAACAGGAGCAGACAGAGGTGTCCCAACTTCTGATAGTGCTCACCTGAGGAACAGAAGGGCCAAAGCTGGGATGTCTCCTCAGCCTGCTGGATTTGAGAACAGAACTAGTGGGACAAGCCAGAGACTGGGACTTCTCCACAGTCTGCTGGGGTCCCTAATGGAATGGGAAGGGAGGTCTGTGGCACTTACTCAACTTAACAGACAGATCCCCAGGAAACGGAGTGATATCGGAAGGCCAAGGGATAGGCAATGGAACTTACCCCACTTCTGTCAGCCTGGATGAAGGGAAACAGAGTGGTGCAGGAGCTTTCTGGTTCATCTTTAGGAGAAGGCACACCTCAACCCCGGGGAAGGGAAGACCCAAAAATCCTCCAGGGTTTCTGCATCAAATGTAAAAAAATTGGAAAAATAGGTGTTTGGTACCAAATGTTCAGGAGTGGATGTTCGCAAAGGAGTCAGGCCTGAAAGCAGCTGAGTAAAACCTTTTCATTGGAATCAGTGGCTCTTGGGCCAGATTCACTGGCCCACCAGAGTGAAGGCAGGCAGGGCAAGTGGCACATGTCCCTGGCTGGGCAGCAACTTCATAGTCTGTGGTGGGTAGAGGAAGATTTGAGGCCTTGTCCTTGGGCGATTGGCTGGTGACTCCATCAATCTTTGGACCTTTTCGAGACACCATTGGGTCTTGTCTGACAGTGTTTAATTGATTGTTCCTTTTGGAGGGTGCACGTATGGACTGCCTGATGTCCTCTCCCTATTCCACCTGCCTGAGGGCTTGGACTGCTTGATGCGCTGCCCCCAGCCTCCTGGAATCGACCTAAGAGTACTGTCAAAAATAGTTGTTTTTTGTGTTGTGTGCCTTCTACCTGCTACTCAAAACCCATCTCCAGACCCTTCAACCTGCTTGGTGCCCTGGGGAAACTGTCTATTTGGATAGCATGGGCAGTCTGTGTTCTGCTTGAAACTGGCCAGTGAGAGCACTTGCAATGATTATAGGGCAAGAGGCGAGTTAAGGCCCCCCCAGACTCCCTTTCACCCAGACAGACCCAAGTTGGTTGCATCCCTGTAACTGCAGAAGTTTTTAGTCTTTTCAGCTCTATTTTTCATACCTAGGAATGATAGTAATTCCTCCCTGTGAGTACCTCCAGGGTAATTTTCCTTAAACCTTAAAAAAGATTTTTGTACAAAGGTTCTTTATAAAAACTATCCTCAAAATATCAATAAAAACATGCTATTTGTATCCTGCTATGACCCTGATTTTGAAATTTAATACAAAATATTTCATGTAGATTTAAAAAATGATGAATTGGTTCACCATTTAGAAAGGCATGATTTAAAAACAACAGTGATATGTGCAGCCAACTTAAAGCTACTTAATGTAGGTCTGAAATGTCTTTGAAATGTATTCTTTTCTCAAGTAAACTGAAATTGAACTTGTAAGGAGTGGAGCAGTGGCTTAGCAGTAGAGCACTTCCCTGGCATGTGCAAGGACTGGCTTTCAAACCCCAGCACTGCATACACAACAAAGAGTCAGATAAACAAAAACCAGATGAGAAAATAAAATTATTGTTTCTCTCACTCTCTATATTGAAATAAATAAAAAATTTTTTAAAATAGAAGTAAAATTGGATATAAATATATGACTACGTACATTTTGATAAATATATGAAATCTTTGACTCTATATTTTGACTCATAGTACAAATAAATGAATAGCTTACAAATAACTTTGATAACTCAGGAATATGTACAAAGATTACATTGTAGTTTTCTGTATTCCTGAGGCCAATACTGCATAGTTTAGAATTACTTGTGGTCCATTTTGACTGTACAGAGGTAGCAAATAGTTGATAAGTGCAAATTTATCTCTGGAGTTATATCCTTTGTTGATTTTCCATTATATCAAATCTTCATGTAACTTCCAGGATAAAGATAAGCTCCCCTCATTAAAATGTTAGTGTTAATAAAAAAGATAATTCTATGACACTGTCAAGACAATTTCAACAATGAGAATTTAGTCTCCTGCAAACAGCATGTGTGCTTTGTTTTGAATTGAAGAGTCATATGATAATAGAAATTTCAGTTACAAGAATGGAGAAAAATAAGTTAAACAATGGCTGATAAGCTTATATTCTTAAACTTTTCCTGATGGAATTTTCTAAATAAAATATTTCAAATTTGACAGATTGTCACAATTGTTCATTAGGCTTAAAACTTCAGGGTGTCAGAGCTTGGCTCAGAACTACAGACTTCAAATGCCCAGGAGTTAGCCTGGTCTTCATTTCAACCAGTCCAGGCCATCCTGATAATCAGCTTCTGTGAATTACCCTTTTAGGCATCTTCCTAAATCCAGGTCATTTCTATTTCTATGTGGGTAAATTTTTATTAATTCCAATTTTTAATTTTCAGATTTATTACTCATTCCATTTCACCATATGGTCTCAGCTTATTTAATAACATCCCTTTCTATGGGGAGGAAGCATTTCTGTTTTGATCTTGAGCGTGACAGTAAGAATTGGAAAATATAGTTGACTCGAGATACTTTTCATTAAAGAAAGAAATATATATTTCTCTAAAATACTTTTATCTTTAAACATTAGCCAAAATTAGTGTCTTAGTATAATTTGCAATCACTAGACATCACATCCTTAATATAATAAGAATTGAGATGTTTTAAAAGAAAGTACAAAAATAATGATAAAATAAATTAAATTATAGGTGTACCTTAATTTATATGATAGATGTGTTTCTGAGAGATTAGCTCTGGTGGAAATTTCTATTAATTAAATTATATTCCCATTGACTGGTGCTTATATTTGGAGAACCATGATTCTTGGGGTGAGATAGAAATTAGAATGTGGTTTTGAGACTAAAAAGGAAGCAAAAAATATAACTTTGATGTTAGTTATTTTAAGTCTCATATACATAAATATAGATAAAATGTATTGGTAAAATAACAATACTTAAATACATCAGAAAATAGTACACCTCAGGCTCGGGCTATAATGAAGTAAATGAACCTATAAGGAGAAACAGGTTAGATAAAATGCATTACTGTCTCCTTATTGGGGTAACTATATCTCTACTAAAAGGGTTGGGGTGTGAATCAGTGGTTAAGCACCCCCCAGATTCACTCCCTGGTACCAAAAATAAAACCAAATAATAACATATTTTGTAATATCAGTTATCCAGATGTAGCACTTTGATCAACATTCATTTGTCAAATTTATTTTATCAAGGTACGCCCAAATATTTTCAGAACAGTTAAAGTTGTGTGAAATCACATTGGCTTCATTTTTAAGTCTGCATTTCAAAGGATATAAACATTTAGTCTGACAAACTCTGAACTTTTAATGTGCTAAAGATTTTTAGCGACTGCTAAATTGGTCCCAACTTTTATTTTACCTTCCCCACACTACCACCTGATGGATCACTGTTTCATTTAACATTCCTCTCTCCCACACAACTTAGATAATTTGTCTACTGGAAAACCCTGCTAAAACTGTGATTAAACTCACAGCAGATAGTTGGATTCAGTCCTTCCCCAGCTACAGCTGCGTTTGAATAGGGGTCTGACTGAGATATTCAAAAGGTGAACTGCATAATGGCGTGTGACTCCGAATGGGGTGGCAGCCCTGTGATACAGAACACAGCAGTTTTCATACTTACTTTAGAAGATGAGAAACCCGGAGAACAGGACATTGGGTTGGAAGTCCTCACCATCAGTCTCTTCCATTTCTATTTAAACTGTAGAGCTGTCTCTTGAATTAAAATGTGAGGTACTGTATCAGAAAAGACCTGGTTTTGTTCAGGGAGTGAACAATCAGGGACAGCTGGAGTCTGGGGGTGGCCAACAGACCACCTAAGTTTTACTCTATTGTTAGAGATAAGCAAAGGAGTTGCTGGTTAATGGTGACCCATAAAAAGGAGTAGAAAGAAAAAGAAAACTAGCCTAATGAACAAGTAGAGGCTTATTCAACATCTGTGTATCTGCTTTCTTAGATTTTTCCTGAATGATGAATCTTTCATTTGGTAAATTATAATTTTATTATTAAATTTGTTGTATTTCTATTATATAGACATTGTAGGTTGTCATCATAATTATGAAATGAACTCTACTGAATTTATTTTTTTCCAAATAGGTATTTGCTCTCTCAATAGTATTGTTCCTTTTTGTTAAAAGTTTAACTTTTTAAAAGTCTCTTTTAAAAAAAAGAAAGTATTAATTTAAGAAAAAAAGGAAAGACAGCATTTCTAGACAGAGTTTCAGGAGAAATCTTGTCATTTCCCTTCAGTGCAGTGCTTCATAAAAGCTCAGAGGAAATAGTGTTTAAAATCAATTAACCACGAAGGCCAAAATCAATTTAACAAGAGTTAGCTAATGTTTTACTAAAGCGAACTCTCTTTTCTTTAAACATGATTAATATCATTTAGGGGTTGTTATTAGTGGTGTCACTTCTAAAAAGTGTGACCAATTTGTAATGAAAGGGCCTTTGTGTACACATAGGGGATTTATGGGAGGCATAGAAATTTAATGTGATATTTGTGATTACATCTTTTCCTTGTCTTTGATACTTTAAGAGAATGCTCCATTTTTACTCTGTCTCCTTGGAATGTCTACTAAAAGGTCACTGAAGGATCAAGAAGTATTTAACCTATTGCCATCAATGATTAAGGCAGCTCTATTCAAATTATATTCTAGGATGACATTTAACAATATTGGCATTAGGCAGAACCATGAAAATAAATGCATTTTAGAGTTAGAAGAGGGTAAAACATTATAGACTCATACTTTTCAAGCTATTGTAACAGTTTCTTTCTTATAATAAACCCAATATATACAAATGCTTTTAAATGCTTTGTCTGTAATTGAAAGGAGGGGCTAAGCTGGGTCTTCTAGATTTCTCCACCATGATAGTTCGCTGTCCCAAACCAAGGACAATAGTTTGAAAAACAGCCATACACTACCTTAATGTAAAAGCAAACTGAAACCTAACATGTTTACATGACTTGTCCATGTTAGAAGTACGTATCCACTCACTAGAAATATACTTTGATCTATGTACTCTGTTCTTTTCCCAATTATCCAAGTACTAATATGTTGTTTTGTACTACAGAATTTCAGTTTTGCATTCTAATTTACTTTTTCAGTTCTTAGTGGTACCATGTATTGATTTCACATATAAATCTGTTTCTCTAAAAGAAACAGAGAAAAAGATAAAGATGATCTGTTGATTGTAAATAACAAATTTTTCATGTCCACATGACTCCCACCCCCCAAAATAATATTGTATTTATCTTTGTAAGTCCAGCTTCTGGCAATAATAATAGTAATAATAATCACCAGTCCATATATGTTAATTAGGTTGGATCATATTAAGTTGTCAGTGTTTTAACTTTTTATTCTACAGAAAGAGTTTCATGTGGCTTAGCCTAAACTAATTTCTAATCCTTTCAATAGCCCTTTAATGCAACTACTAGTCTCTTTCTATAAGTGAGAAAACTGCATTCCACAGAGAAGAGCTTTACCCTAGGTCAGACTGTCAGCAGTGCTAGGGCAGGGATTTGGCCCAATGCATCTCTAAATACCCATGCTTTTTCTCTTGCACCATGGTATACAGTTCAGATCGTTTTAAAATAGAAAAAGCAATCTCATTCAAAACATAACTTAATTCCATATATACATATATATATATATATACATATATATATACACACATACATACATACACGTGGGAAATATACATGTTGAACTACATTTCTATATGAATAAGTTTTACATATTGTAATACTATTGAAAGTGTGGTCAGATATCAGCTGGATGGATTTTTGAACTTGTAAAGCTCTCAGCTATCAATAATATTTAATTTACTATAGTTTATATGCACAATAAAATAATCCTACCACATTTTCTTATCATGCCAAGAAGTCTTCGTTTTGTCTGGAATTTTCGACTAAAATAAATATATATTATTAGATCATAATACAACATAAGAAGGCTATGAGAATGGAAAATGTTGCCTTGCAATTTATCTTATTTAAGAACTGTTATGTGGAAAAATAATCAGCTTTTATGTCTCTGATCTTCTATCTTTCAAATTCAAAGGAAATAAGTTGAAAAAAAACAGCCATAACAACAAACTGTCTTGTATTGGAAAAGGAAGATAAGGTCACTAAATGGGGGAAGTAACACTGATTTATGAAGAGATGTTTTGACCATCAGAGATAGCATCAAATGGCTACCAGGATCCAAGAAATTAAAGTGAATCTGAAGTAAATCAGACCTGGTTTTCTTTCACAATCATTCCTGAGAATCGATTCATGAAAGTATGTAAGAGTTGCTTAAACTGAAACAAAATGAGAAAATTTTTACATTTTATTATATTTCATCCTATCTCTAGAAGACTTTCAAGCCTCTTATATAAATTATTTACTTCAAAAGGGGACTGATTTAAAAGTGAGCTGCAATAGGTAGATACACAAACGTATAAAGATTCTTCATTGTATGATTACACAAACTTATGAAGATTCTCATTGTATTTATTATATATATATTCTTTGTACAGCGATTATTATGTAGATGTTATACTTCACAAATTTTTTTAAAATCTCATTTATTTCTTGACCTACACCATAATTAATAATACAAAATTGTAGGGGATAAAGCTGTGTCTTCTAACATTTTAGGACTTTTCAAAATTGATATGTACAGAATACTGAAAACCTTGCCCATATCCTACAATATTGCTTTCACATAGAAAAGCACAATGAATATGCTATATATGGAAGGAAAAGGAAATTTAATAAACTCTTATTAATGCAGAAATGATATTTTAAATATCATTATATATAGAAATTTTAATATAGAGATTTAATATAGAGATTTTTAAAAGTCAAAATTAATTAGCATGTACATGTAACTGGCTGAATCTCCTGGCACTTCACTTATGTATTGTCACAGCTGATTCAATGGATGCAGATGACGAAGAAAAGCAGCCCCACATATTTGATGTGGCCTCATCCTTTCTCAAGTGTGTGTGTCAGCAAGGAAATCCAAATACAGCACCTTTATTCTTTCAAGGAACTAATGGGAGAATGGTTCCCTATTAGAAACTCAAAGAGGTTAGGGTTAATTTCAAATCATTTGTCTTAGTCCATTCAGGCTGCTATGGCAGAAATCAAGAAAGTTATAAACAAGAGAAACGTATTACAGTCAAAGCAACAGCAGATTACATTTCCGGTGCATAGATGGCATCTTCTCACTGTATCCGCACATGGTAGAAGGGGCAAGGAAACCCTCCGGAGTCTCTGTTATAAGGGCATTACTGTCCTCTATGAGGGCTGCACCCTCCTGACCTAAGGATCTCCCAAAATCCTCACCTCTTGATACCATCACCTTAGGAGTTAGATTCCAAAATACGAATTCTGGAGAGACGCAAACATTGAGACAAACAGCATGAGATCTCGAAAAAACAAGTATTAAAGAGAACAGAAACTTCTCTGATCTAAAGATATCAGGACATTCTTCACAGATAGATAGGCCTACGAAAGGAATGGAAAAGAGAAAATAAATAGAAGGGATAAGAAGGGGATTCCATGAGAAGAAATGTATCAGGGAGTGAAGCCATAGTCTGATATGATCAAACTCAACAGATCCTTGGTTTTCAGAATTTTATCTCTTGTACTTTAAATGGATTTTTAATGATCCTTTCATATGCAAACATTTATACCTTAGAAATTTTAAAGTGTCTGTTTTAAAAATTCTGTGGAAAATTTTGATAAAGTAGACTGGTTGGTTTGTCTAAGGTGATGGTCCTGTCTTGCTGCTTCTTCTCTATTTTATTTTATTTATTTAGAAAGAGAGAGAAACAGAGAAAGTCAGAATCAATTTTACTTAGTTTTTCATATGGACTTCGTTGCTTGGACACTTCACTGTGTACATGGTGCTGGGGTTTGAACCCCTGTACTTGTGCATGCCAGGCAAGCCCTGCAACCACTAAGCCACCGCTCCAGCCCCCTGTCTTGCTTCTTGAGGTTAAATCTAGATTCAACTGGATTTGGGTTTGAACCAAACTACACCACTCCCAGCAGATTGACTTCATGATGGGGATTAACAATAATGGAGCCTTGATAATGAGGTTATAAAGGATCATCATCAAGTTCAAATCAGACATAATATGTAAAATGCTAACCCCAGCTCACATAGAGCACAATCATTGTTTTTAGTCATTAAGACTTCCAATATACTTTAAATAAAAACTGCGAAAAGGGCCCTGCTCCTTTTAAACTGTAAAAACAGGAAGAATTACTGAATAAATGAAAACTGAATAGGTTTTGCAAAAAATAATTTAGATATTCATATCACCCTGTACTAAAATAGAAAGCATATTTTGATTTTATTGTTTAATATAAAAATGAAACCACAAATGAAACAGCAAAAAACAGAGCACTGAATAATTTATCAAATATCTGGATGGGGAGAACTTTCTACATAAGAAAGCATTAGTGAAATAGAAGCTCTATTCACAGCTGGTGAGCCTGTAAATGTTTTCTGTTTTTTTCTCGGGAACATTTTTGCAATGCATTTTGAGATCTTAAAAAATGTTCACATCCTTTGAGTTAGTAAGTCAAGCTACTTAGGCAAATACTTAAATTCTAAAGAATTAATGAAAATTTTGCACTATGATTAATAGAATAACATGTTCAAGTCAGGGTTTGTTCATCTAAGGAAACCAAGAATAATCCTGGAAGTAACCTAAATGTCCAACAATAAGGGAATATTAATGAAATATGGTATAACCATACTATATTATGTTACCAACTCCAGAAAATGGTATTAATAAGTCTAATGATATAGGAAAATTTTATTTTTCAATATTTAATGGAAAAACAGCAGGATATAGACTCATGGAATAAGCTTATAACTACAAAACAATAGGCTGAGAAAAACATTAATAACTTATAAGAATGTGCTTTTTTAAATGATGCGATACAGATTTTATTAATTCCTTTCTTCATATATTTTAGTACTGAAATATTTTCTATAATAAAACAGTGGGTAAAGCTACTTTACCAAAGGGGTAACAGATAATACTTTTCAACTCTGGTAAAAAAAAAAAAAAAATATATATATATATATATATATATATGCTTGAAACTTATCATTTTAACCATTTTTAAGTGCACATTTCAGTGGTATTAAGTAAATTCACATTATTGTACAACCATCTCCACTGTCCATCTCTAGAATTTTTTCATCTTCTCAAACTGAAACACATCTCTCATTATCCCCTGGTAATCACCAATACTTTGTATCTCTATAAATTTGACTACTCTAGCACCTCATGGTATGTCATGGAGTGTTCTTTTTTGACTACTTTGAAACTTAACATTTGTTTGAACAATTTTTCCTGCTCCACAAAAGTACTAAAAAGTAAACCAAATAATGGATAAGAAAATAAAATATGAAAAAGTAAAAGAGGGCTGTTCCAGTAGTTGAGACATCTTAGGATTGGGCAAAGTTTACATAGTGATATATAATAATTTTAATAACCACTTTTTGTCAAATAATGTTTTAATACTTTTTGATTTCAAGGAATTGAAACACTACCAAAAAATAGAAAATGAAACTAACCCCTTATCAATATAAAATTTTTTTCAAAAATAATGTTTTCAAACACAGAACTAGACAAAAAAATTAAAACTTAAGGATACTGATGAAATTTTCATGTGAAAGCACTGACCTCTCATTTTTATTTTTCTGTTAGCCTACTTTTACACTCTCATAGCCATTTTTACAAATGTTCTGATTATACTTAAATCACAAAATAAATATTAAAGGTACCACAAAAGACTCATATCAATATTTTTGAAAATTAAGAACATCTACAGCATGCTTCATAGTGACAATTAGGAACCTTAATTAATTGTGGAATTAATATGATATTTCCTTAAGGTCCAGTAATTCAGAGTATCTGTCCATCATGTACATGTGTGATAAATTTATGCACAGAAGGTCAGTTCTACATAACAGGAACACACAGAGTGACATGACTTTATTTAGCAAATGTAAGTTCTTATCATTGTGCCAAACTTGCAGCTTTATACATTAGTTTGGTATTACTCTACCAAATTAGACATCTGACTTTAAGTAGATGGACACCTTTTTTAACATCACAGCACAGATCAAATGAAGGCCTCAGGAATTTTCAAGAGTGATCACACAGAATAGTACACTGGAAAGAGACTGTGAAGAGTCAGGGGAAGAGCTTAAGCCTTTGGTGTTCGTTGACAGCATGTTAGGTTCACTGTAGTCACAGTGTCAAAAGTGAGACAATAAGTATGTTTTGATACCCAGTATCCAATCTTCATCTAGTACTCTTATGGCCCCACACTTTCCAAACTTTAGGAATCACATTCTACATTCAGATTGGTATTTTTTTAACTTCTGCATATGAAAGGGCATATGTTATATTTGTCTTCTAGTTTTGGATAGGAGTAAGTTCTAGAGTGTTCTACAGCACAGTAAGGTGACTATGGTTCACAACAACCTAGTATATATTTTATGAAGAGCCAGAAGGCAGGATCTTTTTTTTTTTTTTTTTTTTTTTTTTTTTTTTTACTTTTCAGGGCTGAGGAATGAACTCGGGGGCCTTGCGCATGCTAGGCAAGCGCTCTTCCATTGAGCTAAATCCCCAACCCCCAGAAGGCAGGATCTTGAAGGCCTCAAATACAAACGATGAGGAGATGGAAATGCTGATTACTTTGATTTGATCAGTATACACTCTACAAATGTCTTTAAATTTCATACTGTACCTGGTAAATATGAAGCTATTATATGCGAGTTCTTAAAAAGTGAAACAGTAGGACAGACTTTGAGTTTTTGATTGAAGGGATCAAAACAAGGAAGATCTAGGTTCCAAAAGGCTATTGTATTCCAAGAACATAAAAATATAAAATACATACATAAAATACATACAATGTTCTGATCCAGAATTTAAAGAGGATGGTGTTCTTACAGTAAAGTTAGAATTGGAGATTTGTAGACTCAACTGCATTGATAGAAACAACAAAGAAGTAAATATACTGAGAACTAACTAGAGATTGGGGATTTGGCAACTATGTTCTGGAATGCATTTTGAGTAATGAAACAATGAGAAAACATTTGAAATTTTCTTTTCTAACAAATTTTATATTTTTGTCTTGGAACATTTTATACATTATGTCCCCAGTATTGTGTCTTTCTTTTTGAATTTGTGAGTTAATACCATGGTAGTGGGGTGGGCGGGGGGAGGTCATGTTTAAGATACAGCATACCATGAAGTGAAGACATTGAAGCACTAGTGAAGGGACCACTAGTTTGACCTTTTCCTGTGCCTTCCCCCTTAGATTTTTTTTTTTTAAGACTGGAGTTCTGTCCTTTGGCAGTAAATTAATTTAGTGTGCCTTCTTTAAAAGGCAGGAGACCAGGAGACAGGGTGGCTAGCTTTTTCCTTTAGAATGTGTGGCAGTTAAATCTAAAGGAAGTAGCCATAAACTTCTAACACAAATTGTTTCACTGTAATAGAAAAGTTATTTCTTTCATTTTTTATCATTAGACATTTAAGGTCAACAAACGGCATTTGCATTCCAACTCTTCATTATTATTTTGGCCTTGTCTTCACTAGTGCCATCAGCTCATAAGACTCCTCTGAAATTATTCCTTTTTATTATAATTCTATTACAATAGTTAGCCTTGAAAACAAAATATAATAGAATGTGTCCCAAGAGACATCAATAATTATATTTGTATGAAGTTTTCCAGTTTCTTGGATATAACAAATTCAAATATAAACTTATTGTTAAGGGTGAAACCAAAGTAATGTGCCCCAGTAACTTGGAACTTTAGTTAACATGATAACTAACAAAAGTTTCTAAAAGAATAGACAAATTGTTCCCCACTGAACATAAAGGGAGATGACATCAGGTTAGACAACAGATTCATGATGTATGGTGAATCTTTTGAAATGCAAATGACCTCAAGGAATCTTTATAGCTCTCTTAGGAGATGTCTCCTGGGTGGTATCATTTGTGCTACAGGACTTAGAATGGGCTTGTTCAGGGATAATGTGGAGACTTAGGGTCTTGGCATTTGGGGATTTACATGCAGGAATCCCTGGAGCACTTACTGAAGACACTTACATAAATCTCCACATCCTTTCTTGAGGCTCATTTTCCTCACTGCTGCTTTTAGCAGGATGCTTTTGTTTTATTTCTTAAGAGGTACCTGATTAAGGACACGGTCTCAACACCACATCAGGGAAGCACAATTCTGATAGGAGCACCTCAATATTTCAATTTATGAGTTGATTTTAAAGATCACCTTCTCCATGGTCACCACCACCATCAAATCAACAATCAAATTTAAATATTCATGGTAAAAAAGATACTCGAAAGGGAGTGTATGTATGCTATGGATGCTGGATGTTAAGTCAGTCTCTGCAGTTTCCTTCAGTCCTATGCGTTTTTAATGATATATCTCTAGAATTGCTGTAGACCTATATGTAATATCCAGGGATAAATTTTGACCTTTATGATATCCAGATCTGTTATGACAAGCTGCTTTATAACAAGGATACTAGTATGATCTTTATGTGAACAGAGGTTTGTGACTTTAGAATCAGGCAGATCCCTTATTCCTGTGGAATTTGATGGATGAGGTAGCTACCAAGAAAGACCTCAACTTTCTAGTCAACACTTGGACCCAAAGACCAGCCGCTAACACTTGGACATCTTCACATGAAAACAAGCATGTTGGATTAGGCCAGCTGAGACAATTCAAGACTATCAAAATATACACCATCATAGCTTTCAAAGTAACATTATTTTAGATTCTGAAACTGAAAACAATTATTGCTTATAGTTCTACAAAGGGCTTGCCCTAAATTGATATGAGAGGAAACTCCTTGGAAACATTTTCTACCTGAGAAAAATAAGCAGTAAAATGTTTGGTTTTGAAGAGACTCAGCTGTAGAAGTCTTGCTATTTTACAAATGAAGGGCAAGATATGATCATAAGACAGTTGTTATTTATGTTACACCCTGGCATATAATAGTACTCAATAAATATTTTTTGATGAATCAAGCAAATCATTTCCCCTTTGATTCTCGTTATTCCAACCACTGCATCTTTTGCTGCTAGGAGACCTATCCTAAGATAGATGCAGGCATTTTGACAAAGATGATGTATTTTGATATTTGTTATTTGGTATAAAACTTGATATTATTGAAGCAATAGTTTTGGGGCAAGGAAGGTTAATGGATTTTTAACTAGAAGAATAGAGTCATACGGCTACTTATCAAACATTCAGATAAAACACTAAATTATATCAGCAGTGAAAAGTCATGTAGCCAACATCACGTCTAATTTAAAAGCATTTCTGGAGACAGGCAAAATATAATTCTATTCCTCAGTTGAAACAATACTATTTCAAGGAAAATTAATGTAAGTCTGACAAACAATAATGTTAATAATTTCCTTACATGTCTTTCTGGTGACAACAGTGATGACAACATCATCTTATGAACAGAAATCTCAGTCTGAGAGAAGTAAGTAGGAAAAATCCACCTGAAACCCCAGAGAAGTAGGGTCTCTTGTCAAGCTGATGGCCAATCCAAAAGCGACATCTCTATAGAATAGGCTTGGCATTTGAGAGGAAACTGATACTTGGATTGCTACACTATTGTTTCCAAAGATCATGCAAAAGAACATACAGACATTATCCATTTGAAAACCCTGGGGAGCATATACAACCTGAAAAGTCAACTGGACAGCAAATCTAAACAAATTCTGAGTGGTCTGTAAAATACTACATGACAATTTGCTAAGTGACTTTTTTTTTTTTTTTTTTTTAGCTCTTCTAGTATTCAATGATAAAAAACATTTAAAAAAAAGTCTTGGGCACATTTATGTCAACACGGTGCTTTCTTGAACTGCAGCAGTTAAAAGAGTCCTCTTGGCTTCAAGAGCTGCTTAAGGACCATGGAGGGTCAAATGCAGAACTCTACTTGAAAAGTAGGAGTCAAGAAGGACTCTCAGACACACTTAGCATATTTAACTAAGTGGGGGTGGGGGTAGGGACAGAATCATAGCTAAGCTCCAAAGCCCTGTGGTGTAAACTAATGAGGTCAGGTCACATTTTGTCAAGCAAGATAAAAGTGAAGTGAGCGGAAAGGAATCTGGAGGTCTACTCAGAACTCCAGAACAAGACTAGCACCCCAAAGACCTGCACACCGGGTCATGCGCTGGCTCTGACTATTGTTTCGGTGAAATGAGGCTTATCCAACACTCCTCTCCCCACCTGCTTTGCCTTCCTCCCACTTTGCTTTCCTTTTCTTCTGTTTCACTTCCGTACTCCTGTTCATAACCTGCTGGTGCAAATCAAAAAAGAACTGCTCATAAAATCACAGGCTCGAAAAGTGCCAATTCTTTTCTCAAAACTGCTCCCCACACCCTCTCTTGAGGCAAGAAATGATTAACACCAAGTTCCAAGTTTGGCTGCACAGGATAGTGGAGGTGGACTGGAAAGGAATCAGTCTAAGTGACCTTGTTTATTCTTGTACTCTTCTGTCAGTCCTTTATTTTCTTGGAGCCTGGATATTTGTCGTTCACAATAATATAGTTCTTCACTATATCTCTCATCTGTTGTAAGTCCTCCAGAAACTTTCCAAACCACCTTGACTGTTCTGGTTGACTTTCTTTTTCCTGGTTTTATGCATACAAGGCTTTTTAACTTTCCTCTAACTTTGACTCCATGTTGCCATGAATATGGCTGTGAAATACTTTTCTCTTTCAAAAAAATCTAATATCTATTTCTCTGTACCTTATGTGGGTGACTATAAGAAAACAGATGATTCATATCTTCTTCTCAACAACTCTCTTCCACACTGTGGTTTTACTGTAACACATGGCATCGGGTACTGCACATAGTACAATTGATTAGAATGTCTGTTGATGAGTTTGTTTTGAGATGTAGGTCTCAATTTTATGAATGTTTCTCAGTATAAATTTACCTTGTGAAATAGTTCAATCTTTACCATGGATATTACTTTGAACTAAAACTAAGTGGCTGATGACACTACATTCCTTCAAGTTTATGTAATTTATCCACTGTGTGTGTGTGTGTGTGTGTGTGTGTGTGTGTGTATTTATCCATACATGTTATTGATTATAGGGATTCCCTGAATTTTTTCAGGCCTAAAGTATATAGGAATTTCCCAAGATAACTTATGTTGCATAATTTGAGGAGCTTCTAAGATTAAAAAGCATTTTCTTTCTTTTCAAAATTGAGTGCAGAAGAAAATTGATGGAGGTAATGGATTAGTGACATAGAAATTGAGATTGGCTAATTCTTTATTTTAAAACAGGAAAGCTATAAAAGGATGAGAGTTAGGCTTTCTTTTTCTGTAAGACTACGTTAGATAAATCAACAGAGGAAACCACTCCAGTCTTCTATTACTGCCATAGGCAGTTGTGGAACTCTGGTTCTGTGATAACCTTTACTACATTTTGCAAGAGGCACTGTGTAAAAAAATCAATAAAATCAGAACTAGATATTTTTATTTCACATTTCCACATAGAGATTATAGTTATTTAGTATTTCTTCAAACAGGTCTGTGATATAGAATTGTTTTAAAATTTTGATATTTTTCTAAGTACATAAAATATGTTTAAATGCACAAAACATAATTTTAATCAGAATCTACTGGCAATTGCAATACTTGTTAACAAATGACAAGATTTGTTAACAAATGGTAACTAAAGTTACCATGGTAAAATAAAATTACTATATATTTAATAGATTAAATTATAATAAGGTGTCTATTATTAATTTAAATTGACACACTGGAGCTGCAGTGGTGGCTCAGCAGTTACAGTGCTTGCCTGGCATGTTCCAGGATGCAGGTTCAAACCCCAGCACCACATACACTACAAAGTGTCAGAGCAAGGAAAGCCACATGAAAAACTAAATAAACTGGATTTTCTCCCTCTCTCTTACTGTCCTTCTCTCTCTAAAAAAAAAAAAAAAAAAAATTAAATAATAAATTAACCTGCCATTCTTGAGATATAAAACTACAAAATTATAATGGTTGACTTTAAAGATACCATTCAGTTGTAAAATTCTGAGATGTTTCTTTCACGTAATGTTTACATTTAATTTTTTTTTCATTTAAATTCCCTTTGTATTTAAATGTACAGTGTCTTTATGTGTAGAGAAATGATAAACTCTTAAATGGACTTAAAATGCTTAGTACCAGTTCCCAAGATTTCTATTTATTTATCATACATTCATTTCATTTTCAAGAAGTAAAAAATTTATTTTCACATTTTGAATTTATCAAAAAGTTAATGGTCTATGAGTTTCTTATGGCTACTGTAAAAAATTGCTGCAAATCTAGAGGTTTAAAACAATAGAAATTTATTCTCTCAAGTTTCTACAAACTAGCAGTCCAAAATCAAGGTGTTGGCAGATTGTTAACTTGGAAGGCTCTAGAAAAAAATCCTCTCTTGCCACTTCCAGACTCTGGTAGCTCCCATCATTCTGTGGATTATGGCAATTTATGGCCAATCTCTATCATTGCCCTCACATAATTGTCTTCTCTGCATGACTTCTGTGACTGTGTACCCAAATTCCCCTCTTCTTCAAAGTACAGTAGTCATTCATTGGATTAGGGAGCATCCTAATTTTTTTATGAGCATAATTTAATTACATCAGCCAAATCCCTACTTTTAAATAACATCCCATTCTGAGTTTCTGGATCGACATGAATTTGGAGGATGCTATTCAACCCAATACAAAAACACATTATGATCTTTCATTTCTCTTTAGCCAGTTATAACACATCTTGCCACAATGAATTTACATACTTTCTTCCAAGAGCAAAGAATTCCATAGGTGTTGAACATGTGAGATACTAGACAGTGATGGCAACAAATATTTCCAATTTTCTGTCATCTGTGGAGGAAGAGGTGAGGTGGGGTATATTTTTTTGCTTTGGCAGTGAAATAAAAGAAATCATAATATTTTTGCCCAGCTAGAGGATTTAACAAGCATCTTCTGCCTTTCCATTTGTTTGGAAAATGAGAGCTCCATTTTCCTAGATCTTAGCATGAGGATGATTTATAGGAATCCCTGGTTAATTCACAGTGTAATGAGAAATAAACATTGTTGCTTAAGATCTAGAAATGGTTCATATATCTTAAATATGCATTCTTACTGGAGGTGAAAGAAATGCTTCCTCTTTTATGTATTAAGTACATACACATACATTTTAATACTATATATATATGTATATTATCTGTGTTATAAAAATCCATGGAAAATTGATTAGGTAAAAAATAATCTAAAAATACCCTTTCCCTCATTGTTCAGGTTGTTATTTTAACAAAGAAACATAAACCGTAAGGCTTGTAAACAACATAAATTTATTTCTGACAGTTCTGGGGGCTGTAAGTCTAAGAATAAAGTTCCGGCAGAATCTGTGTCTGCCGAGAGCTTGATTTCTAGTTCAAAGGTAGCACCTTTTTGCTGTGTCCTTAAATTCCGGAAGGGAATAATATTTTTTCTGGGATCTCTTTTATAAGGACATTAATCTCAACCATAAGGTGTCTGTCTTCATGACCCAGTCACCTCATAAAGGCTCCCACCTTCTAATAATATGACCTAAGATTACTATACCAAGGTATATTTTAAGGAGACATAAACATTCAGACCCTACCAGCTCTTAGAAGAGTGACAGAAAAGAAAAACTGTCCAGATACATTAGAATAATGTAGACTTTACCGAATGGGTGAAACTGTAGTGTTTTTTTGAGGGTGTTTATGAATCTTAGCTGCACACTCAGACACAGTAGAAGTTTCTTCTTCAAACCGAGCATGATGGCACATGCCTAGAATCCCAGTGACTGCAGAGCATCACAAGTTCAAGGTCAGCCCAGGCAATTTATTGAGATGCTGTTTCAAAATAAAAATTTAAAAGGTTGGGGCTATAGCTCAGTAGTAGAGCATTCCTGGATTCATCAGTAGTACCAAAACAAAACCAAAAATAAACAACAACAAAACTTTCTTCATCAATTTGAGCTTTCTTTCACTATTCCACTATTCTTAATTATGGATCTAATGATATTCCCACTCTCATATGCTTTGTGAGAATTAAGACAATCAACATAAAAGACATATTACAACTGGGCACGGTAGTACACACCTATAATCCCAGAGACTGAGGAGGTTAGGAAGGAGGAGACTTAGGAAGGAGGATCAGAAAATCAAGGGCAGCCTGGGCAGCTTAGTTAGAATGTATCTCAAAATAATTTATTCTCATTTGGACAGAACTCAGTAATGTGGTCCAAATTTTACTGCAAAGGAGGCAAAGAAGTTTGGCCAATCTCTGTTTAGAAGAAGGAAGGAGATGATTCCTGGTTAGTAAAGAGCATTGTCTCTGCCATTCAGATGGAGGTTCTTGAGGCTACTCCAGCAACTCTAAGTTTTAGAAACCAATTAACATGTACGTTGCATGAAGTTCTTTCAATGCAATTTCCAGATGCCTTTGTGAGCTTTCCAGAGCTCTAGTTCCCAGCCACTGTGACCTGTCCTTTCCCTATTCAGAAATCTTTATTATCCCTTCTCCTTGCAGGAGTAGTAGAAGGGAAATGCTGCCTAAATGTTAGATTAGACAAAACTATAATTTTTGTGATGTAATAGGTAAGTAAGAACTTTGAATTCACCTATATACAAACTAAAAAAAAAAAAAAAGAAATAACGAAGCAAAACCCTCAGTGCTCATCATGCTACAAAACTTACACTGACCTTGTCAGTGCCAATTTTATCTCAGACACTAACATTTCTCAGATTACTGAGAAAAAAGATCATAATGAATAATTTTAGAAAAGTGAGAAATTAAGGTAGAGATTTGGTAGAATTTTTCCCACATTGCTAAAAACCATAAACAAATTTAGATGAGGAGTATACCTTATAATAGATACAGTGTAAAACATTTAAAATTTATTTTGCTAGTAAATATAAGAAACCAGTCATCGAAAAAAATTAAAGTCAATAAGATAAAGGCCTTAGGGTAATTTATATCCAGTTGTGAAATACTGCCTTAGCATTTTTCTGTTTTAAACATTTGATCTTTGGTCCCTCTACATTTATATTAGTACATACTAGAAAGCCAAAATTACTCAGAAAAAAAATCATGTATTGCTATACTCAAGATTAGAAACTGCTTAAGAGCCAGGGAGTGAAGTTTTCATCCAAATTGAAATATTTTGATATGAAGTAACTTATTTGTCATATTATATCCTTGTTATAGGTTAATCTATCAATGTGGGCCATGAAAATTTCTTCCAGTTATTTCATTTTATTATTTAAGGAAGATAATATATGATTATATGTCTAATATTTTTGAAAACACAATTACATTACTGAGATTCCCTGCTGGTACCTAACAACTAGAAACCCAGTATTTTTGTAAAAAGGACTTCAGGAACTCCACAGGCTGTCAGTTTATTTTATCAGGCAGAAGTAAGATACTTTGGACATTGGAAGGGAATCAAAATTTGCTCCCCAACAGATTAGTCCTCATATGATAGAACCGCAGGCAGTTCAATTGGATTACAAGCACCCTTGGATTAAGTCCATGGGATTACTGGAAGGGAGAATAAGCAACTTTTTCCCAATCTGAAGAATCCATAATGAAACATGTCTGGAAAACAATTCTGTGAGAAGATAGATAGTTCTCAAAATCTGGGACCTGTAGATATGATGAGTCTTTTCCCAAATCTTTGACAATCTTCTTTTTAAGGACAATAACAAATCTGTTTTGGATATAAAGTGCAATTTCCTATAAGGATTACATTTATGTGTTGCTAAAATTCAATTATGCAACGTCCAGATTGGAGCAGATGGACTTGCAATACTTTGGCAAAAAATCAAAGGGATTTTCTTGATTTCAATATATTGTGGTGTAAAAATAGCAAAAAAAAAAAGTGTATTATATCATTTAAGTTGGGTTTTATGTTAAAATACGAAACTGAATCTTTCAAAAGAAAAAGTAAAATAATAGGAATTGGAGGTGGGGAATACTGAACACATACCAGCCTAGCCTAGTGGATGGCTAGAGTTACACTTTTAGATATTTGGCAATTTTACTTATTTTGTAAAATCATTAACATAACCTATATGAGAGATTATCATCTTTGCTACCAGAATGGCTACTTATTTTTACTTTTAGCTGGTGTAGAGGTTTTGTTTTTACTATGAAACATGTGTGCAAATCTTATACTGCTACTGAGGATAAATAAAATCTCATTAATGACCCCTGAAATACTTTTATGTGATTTTAAAATTTTCAAAATTTTAGGCACATACACTTAGAGAAATAATCCTTTAATGTTGTGTGCTACTTGCTGGGCTATTTTTATTATTATTCAAAAACTGTTAAGTTTGGAAATATCACTAGACTCATCAATTGAAATAAACAATAATTCACTAAATTGATTTTAATTCTAAACAAAGAAAATTCTTCTTTCTTGAAAACACCTAGCAGGTGTTTGTCAGAAAAGCACTTAACTTTTAGTGAAATAATACTACTTTTCAGTTACCTTAAATCTCATATTTCTAACACATTATTTTAATAACTATATAATGTACCAAAAAATCCCATCCATACATAGAAACATAGACTTACCACATATAAAAATGATTATTTTGAAATGAATTGAAAGAAATCAGAACATATTCCATTAGACTATTATTCACTTTACTTATCTTTCTCAGATCTTTAAGGAACAAGATGTAAAATAATTAAAAAAAAAAGAAAACGAATGAAGTAAGAAATGAGTCATCCTTCTCTGATCAGGACTGTTAATGCCTCACTTGTTTTAATTTTCCTACCTTCTTTGGTAGGTAATGATCCATGCATTTTATTTAAATGTGATGTTTCCATGTTGTAGGGTAAGACAAACTTAATAGAGAAAAATTCAAGCTGAGTGGATAAAAAATAATGATCTTTTGGGTTTAAAATATCCTAAATTTTAAAAAATGATCATGTAATTTTGTATGTTGTGGTATATAAGGGTTTTTCTTTAGTTGATCAATCAAAGCAATTTCTTACAGTATTACAGTCTTTCTATTCCATGGAAGATGTTTTAAATCAATTCCAGAAAGCACAGCCTAAATTAAGAACACATATTATTTTATAGTCATATATGGATATAAAGGAAGATTGTATCTCTGATTAACTTGGGTTACATATTTAGTTGTTAGTCTTCTCATCTGTACAATGGAAGTAATATCAGCTACATAAGGCTCTCAGATATATTATAAAAACATAATATATCTTTAGGGACTACAGAAATTCCTGAAGCAATGTATGTGCTTACTACATGGTAATAACCACTAAAGTTTATCGATCAGACTTTGACCTACCTAAATATGTGCCTTGCAATTATTACAAAACCATGATGGAAAGAGTAAAAAAAATGAATTGGGGTTTTTCAGTTTGTAACACATCATTGAGGAATCTAGTATGAAAATTAAGTATGTATTACTTTATATGCCATATTGTACAGATTGCCTTCACATGGTTATTTTATAATTTTCCAGGAAGGCCAACTTGGAGCTTCAGTCACAAAGTAGATGATTTCAGCACCTTACTCAAATTAGGGTTAATTATAATCTTCCACACAGTTACTTTTAGATATAGTAAAATATATATTTATCTGATAGGCACATTTTGAGTACATAATACCATTTGAAGTTTTACATAAAAGAAGCCTAGATTCCCATGTACATTTCTCTATTCAGCTGCTTGTTTAGAAAAGAAATAAACAACTCATAGTCAAAAAGAGATTGAAGCCAAATCTCCATTTGATTCTTGTATCTTAAGCCCTCTGAATTGATGATGGGAAATTCCGTTCTAATCTATTTTTGGGTTTTTGTCTTAATGAAAAAAATTTAATCCCCCCTTTTTTTTTCTCTATAGGATTGCAAAAACCAACTTTTCAACTTCTACTAGAAGCTCAGGTTTTAAAGACCAAAATAAAATTAAAGTGAGAAATCCATTTCTTACATAGACAGTGCTCACTAAACTGTGTTTTCCCCAACACAGATCTCATCAAATCTTTCCAAAGGTGGCCTCTCGATTTCTTTACTTAGTGTTTTTGAGGTCTTCTTACCATTGCTCATTTAACATGAGAGTTTTAGTCATAATTCTAAATTATCTTTTAGGATAACATTCTTATAAACCGTCCATTTTCTTAAGTTGTATTCCATAACAAATGGCGTACCCATGAAGCATTGCTTCGAAAATTAATTTATCAAGCTGTCTTTGAGGAAAACAGAGAACATGAATTCCAAATTTCCTTTGTTGCAGATATTATTCCATAAAACAGACAATGTATAGCAAAAAAGAGGGCATCATTCTGTAAACACTGGCTTGCTTTGTTACTTTTAGTAGATAACTATCCAAAATGATTCTTGGCAAGTGTGCACACTAAATATAACCAAAGTGATTTGTCTGAAATAAAACTGTTCTTTATATGCAATCACTGGTCATACCCTCTGTATCTTCTCCTTGAGAGAAAAGGTAACACCTTTCTGCTCCAAAGGACAACAGCAGAGGTATCCCCCCCTGCTTCCAGCACATTTTCTGTCTGAATGGTTCTATAGGTTACTTAAGGAAAGAGACTTATAGTTTGTGAGTCTATTTGGTGTAAAATAGAATCTTTTGCCTGATAAATGAGGAGTCATAAGAAGGCTCTTCCAGGTAAAATGCTCCAATGTTTTCCTTTCCAAGATTCATCTTAAAATTAAGTTTATATGATATGTTAATTTCTGAACTATTACATTAGAGAGATTGTATTTTCAGAATATTTTCTTGTTGTACGCAGGTAAGGAAATTGGACAGAGATGGGAGGAGGTCTATTATGTAGAGGAATAAATCATTCCTGACTTTAAACCTAGTCCAAATGTTTAAAATCAGAGTTTAACTGGGTGGTGGCAGCAGGCACCTGATCATCCCTGCTACTGAGAAGGTTGAGGCTGGAGGATTGGAAATTTTAGGTCAGCCTGGGAAATTTAGGGAGACTGTCTAAAAATAAATAAATTAATAAACTAAAATGGAAGTTTTAAAGATTTATCAATTATTTTTCAGTATTTCAGAGAGATAAAAGATTGATCCAAAACATTTTTTTGGATTTTTGTAGACCAAGTATCATCTAACAGACCACTGGGTCCTTTGAGGGTGGGAAAAGATATATGAACTTGTTTCCTCTTAAATGGTTTAGTGATTTTTCCCCACTTGGTTCTAATGCAGAATAACTGTTGTTCGAATTCAATTGATTTATCTTCTGCACGCTAAGTTCTTTTTTTTTAACTACCAAATATTGTAGATCAAATGTGTGCTTAAATTACTCAATGTTCATTAGAAGAGCAAAACTGTTTCGTTAACGTAATTTTCAAGCATGCTGGGATTCCATAAGAACTCTCCTATTTGCTTTAGTGTCACTGACCATTTTTAAAAATACGCAAAATCACGCCTTTTATAGGCAAGGGAGAACAAAGTTTAGTGACTGCACCAGAACGTATTCAACCGAACAAAAGGCTCTTCCCTAAAGTCCTCAAATGGAGAGGATCTTTCCTAATATTTTCCAGTAGGGGGAACTAAAGACTCACCATCCAACCTTTACCCAGGCTCAGGGAACTGCGTGAGTTCCTGTAAGCCGCCTTCTAATCACCGGACAAGCATCAAACAGCTACCAGGAGCCTGTGATCACACGTGGGCCCGGCCACACCGGACGCACCGGGGCACCGCAGTCACTGGCACGCCTTTGATCAAACGTGGCCTCTTTCAATCATCACCGGTCCTGAATGACATTCACTGTGTAGATTTTGCTGTGGTTTCGCGGTTTTCTCGTCTTTGGGCTAAAATTCAGTTCTTTTAGAGCAGCTGGTGTTAGCTTAGTTGGGTTACCTAGATTTCCCTGATCAGAATCTGTGTTTTCCGAATTTCCTTTTGGAGGTGCTACTCTCTGGAGGGTAAAGGCTTCAGGTATGCCCCCGCCTCCAAACTCTTTGATTTACACGCCCCCCCACCACACCCCTAAGCATCTTCTCGTGAACTCCCTTAAATCCTACATCCCGCGTCAAACTCATCTTTGAGAGGTCATCGAGTAACATAAGAGGGGATGCCACCCCTTTTTCTCTTTCCTCCCTGTCCCGTGGGATTCCAAGCTTTGGGCTAAAACAAGAAGGCAGATCCCACCCCACCCCCAACCCCCTTCCTCCCCCGCCTCGCCCCTCCTGGGTCCTTTTATAACGATGTAGGAAGTACCAGTATACCACCTTCCCATTCTAAAAGGTGGTTATATTTCTTTTCCTTTCTCCCTCCTGTTCAGCTTCTTATTTTGCTAAAAGGTGAAGAGTGAGTGTTGGTGTGATTTTAACGGGTAATGAGGCTGCGCCCTGTGTCCTGGAGGATGATCTTTTTCCTGAGAGCGTGTGCAGCTTCAGCAGACGGCGAGATGAATAATTAGGAAGGGCTTCCATGAAATCACTCACCGAGAAAATTACCTGCCCATTAAACGGGACGCGGCGAGGAGCTGGAGGCTACAGCCCACCTATCGCCTCCCGAGGCAGGAAGGAGGGGGACGAAGAGGCTCAGAGAAGGGGAAGGAGTTGACCGGTGGCCTCCGCCCTTGGCAACCGGCGGAGCTCCAAATTTGTTAATTTCCGTCCCTGTAGGTCTCTCCACTCTCCAGAACCCCTCCACAGTCCCCGGCGGGCTGTTGCCTCTGCTCGAGTGGGTGGCGGAGTCTGGAGGTGGAGAGCTCAGCGCACCCCCTCATTCCCCACCCCTCCCCGGGGCAGACTCCAAGCAGCTCCATTCTTCCCCTCCCCTCCCGCCTCCTCGCCTTTCCTGCTGTAAGTCTTTCCACCCGCAGCAGCTGTAGGAGGAGGCGGACGCTCTGCAGCCTGGCTGCCGGAGCAGCAGCAGCGGCTGTGGCTGGACCGGAGGGACAGGCGGCTGGACCGCGCCTGGCGGCTGGACTGTGCGCTCCGGTTCTCTCCAGCTCCCGGGTCTTGGGCTCGCTCGCTCTGCGCCGCTCTCTCCTGCAGCCGCCTGGTGCACGGTCGTTCAGAGGCAGCACCGCCGGGTGGCCGCAGCCTCAGACCTACCCCTCTCTCCCTCCCTGCAGCCTCAACACATAGGAGTTCGGATTCTCCACGCGAGCGGTCCTGATTTCCCCTTTCCTCTCTTTGGAAACCAGAGAGGTGGAGGGCGGCAGCAAGGCTGCAAAGGAAGCTTTCCTGCAAAGTGTTGCTCTGACACATCCTTATTATGGAAGTTAAGTGAAAACAAAAACAAAAACCCCAAAAAAGTCCGGAACGTGTTGCTACTACGGAGAAGGAGACCGGGGAAAGAAAACCAGTAGGCAGGCCAATGGTTTTCGGGCAGCGCTCTGGCAAGTTTGTGGAACACTTTCTAGGAATTAGGTCTTTTTCCTCCCCCTTCGTCTTCTTGACTTGTGAAGAAAGAACTTGGCTTTGGATTGCAATGGAACCTAAGGAGACAGGGTTAGACACACTTGAATAATCTCTCCGATTGGGGTGATTTTATGGGAATTTAGGAACCAGAGTGTGGAACTACAGCAGCCTTTGAAGTGCCCTCGGTTAACTTGGATGGATCTAAACATGTCCCACTGGAGACCTGGCCACCAAGCCCTTCTGATCTTGCGATTTGCTCTTCTTGACTTTAATTAGTATCTAGGAAAGTCTGAACTTTGGACCTACCTCTTTCTTTGATACTTATTTTTGTACTTTTGCTCTCTGGGATTGGTTTCTAAAACAATCTGGATTGTTTATAATATGTCAAAATGAGTCTGCTGATGTTTACACAACTACTGCTCTGTGGATTTGTATATGTTCGGGTTGATGGTAAGTTAAAAACACTTTTATTCTTCTTGGATCCTCTCACCCCCAGCATTTCTTTCTGAGTCTGATGTGTGTTATAAATAATATGACATTATGTCTGTTAGTGAGTTTTGGCCAGGTGGGAGCTCTTAGGGGCAGAGGTTTTAGGTCTTTTGTTTCTATACTCCTGCAAGTGAAATACATTAGTAGTCACCTATTGTTATTGTTGTAATTTGCTTAATTAATTGAGGAATTGGATAACAAATGATGGGCTCTCTGCCTTGTTAGAAGAAGAGATATCAAAGTGAATCTCTTGAAAGACCCTAATGCCTAATGTTCCTGCTTATGTTTGGTGTTTGCTCTGGTGTATAAACTTTGGCTTAGAAATTCAAGGGAAGAACTATTCTAACAGACACTCTGAGGCAGGTTCAGTGGGTCAGAAATTTGATACTGGCTATCTCTGGGATCAATGTGTATCACCTGTGTGCTAGTGAATGCTATCCTAGCATGAAATCAGAAGGAAGAATTTAGATCACAGAGAAAAAACTGTCAAAAGTGAGACTGGGCGAGGCTCCAGGAAGGGGGTAGCATCAGCTCTGAGCCAGATGTAGGCGTGGAGCACTCAGCTCAGTCCCCAATGGGCAAACACAATGGGGACCTGAAACAGGTGCTATAGGTGTCTCCCTCTCAGTTGAGTCAGTCTGTCAACCAGACAGCATTCTGCCTCTGATTCTCCTGTCTTTTGTTCCTATTATGTTCCCTGGGATATTTTCATAGAATGTCAGTTTCTTGTGAGACTATTACCAAATCCTGTGTTAGCTGTTTTTAATGAACAGTGGAAATAATCACAAGCATGCTTCATTTTTTTTTCAAAAGGAAAAAGTTAAAAGAATGTTTGGTATGAGCCTTCTAGGGACTTTTAATTTTTTATCAATGGAAAATATTGGTATAAAGAGAGGACAAAAGCATCCCCCAGGGAAATGTGGATTGTAATACTTTCAGTTTTTAATTATCGTGTTTTAAGAATCTGAGGTGTATTAGTTCAAATATTAGAGCCATAATAATAGTGTGTTGCTACATAAACTTTCCTTTAGCATTTGCAATGTGGACGAATTCATTATTTGGGACACTGCCCATTTTTGTCCATCTGTGGGAGCTAACTTTGTTCCTGGCAGCTGCTGCTGCATGATATCTAATGTATCAAACTCAGAAAGGAAGTCTTTCTATAAACACGAGGCAATACGGATGAGTTTACCTACTGTCAAGTGGCTGTTTTCAATCATGGACTACAGGAGTACCTATGCCCCCCAGCAATGCTAGCAGGGATGATTGTGTGCACTCTGCTTCTTTCCCCTCCTGAGTAGTAGATGTTTAGGGTTGATCATTGTGAATTATACTGGGGAAATATCTATAATCCTATCTATAATCATTCCCATAATGCTTTCTTCTCTAACACATTTACCTTTACAATATATTTATATAACCATATGAAAAGGTTTATGTATTTATTCCAAGTGTGTTTGATGATCATGATGAGAAGACTTTGGTATAGCCATTAAAATGGTAAGTCCTAATAAGGTATGATTTTATATAGTTGAGTAACAGAAATGCATATATAAATTATATATTACAATGTAGATTTATCACCACGATTTATTTTTAAATCAAGGAATACAATTGCTCAGTAGAAGTAACAGAGGGAATCAGAAAAGCTTGGTGTTACAGAATGTAATTAATGTGCCAGGGTGTTTGGAGGTACCTGAAACAAATGCTATTAACCAGCTTGCTAGAACAGCAGTAGCAAGACATCTTTTCTCTCCTTCCCTCCCTTCCCATCACTTCTTCCCTCCTTCCCTAGCTCCTTCCTTGTATCCCTCTCTCCTTTCTGTCCTACCTTCTCTTCCACACCCCTTCCTGCTCTAAAGACACAACTATACCTAGAACCTTTATTCTATTTTAATATCATAGGATAAGGGGTCATAATTTGTCTGGTCCAAAATCATGCTGCAGAATTCATAGTGAGGTGGAAAATACCGAGGGGTAGAACAGTTTAGACTGAAGAGGCAATGTTAATTCTTTTTCCTCGAGTGAAACTAGTTTTGTATGTAACATCTGCTATGTCAAAATCAAAGGAAACTGTGGACACTGTTATTGAATTAGTATGTAAATCATATGTTTGACATTGGATTGCCTTTGGATACTTCAGAATGATGACAGCTTCTCCATGGGGATTGTTGAATTTTGGGATGTGGACAACACTGCCCTCTAGGCTGTTTAGATACCTTGGGACCCAGTGTTCAATATATAATGAGGGAGTTGTTGGAAGATCTCTAAGCTTTGTTACTCTCCCAGGATGCTATGTTATCTATTTACTTATTATCTTTCTTGGAGGTGTGTGTTTTTTCTCCACATGAATTTCAAATTTTGAGAAACTTGTACCATTTCAAAGATATACTGACTATCCTCATGCTAGACACAGAAATTAATTTTATTCAGTGACAAATGATACATAGATTTGCATTGAAATTTGCTTGCTGGGTTATTTATATGTGCATTTTTATACTGTATGAAAAATGTTAACAGTTTTGCCTCCTTATATAAGATATGTGCTAACATTATTTATTATTTTTTTTAGAATCCTGTCCCTGTAGCACTCCATAGGGAATAAATATTAAATTTTGAATCATAGGAAAATTTTGTTTGGCATGTAAATAAAGATTTTTCTCATTTGGTACAGATTAATTAACCACATGCAGATTTTTCTTTGATTATATAGAATTCTGGGTTTAGATTTATTTCCTAGATTTTCTTTGTTTTAAATTAATAATAAAGTTTTTCAGTCATTTATAAAAAAATGATGTGAACTGTCATTGGACTTTATAATACCATCCTTATTCCATACCTTGACCTGTCAATCTGAGAGTTCTATACTATTTGAGAAATGGTGTTTTTAAAATGAGAATGGGTTTCTCATCTTTGTCCTTATTTTTAAATGGAAATGGCACACATGGTATTTGGGGAGATAAAGATAATGTGTGTGCCTAGTACAGATGTATAATCTCAAATAGGTTTATACATTTTGCTAAAGTGCTGCTTTCAGTAATGGGCTCATTATTGTGGACATATGTAGCCAATTTTGAAACTTAAATGGCACATAAGTAACCTGAAATGTGTTCTTGCAGCTATGCGGTAATATCACGTTTGAATTGGCTTTGTTTGAATAACCTTTGATGCTATGCAACATGTGGACCATAAACCAGAAGGAATTTCTTAGAACATTAAACAAGAATATCTTAAAGTATGGTAAAAGTCATAGTTATACAGAAGGGATAGTTCTGGTCCTCTCACCCCTGAGAAACTTGTATAAAATTACATCTTTGACAATGAAATATGGATATGTGAGCACATTGCATAAATACGAATACATACATAATGATGAAAGGTACTTCTCTCTCTCTCTCTCTCTTTCATTATGTGTGTGTGTCTCTGTCTAGCTATATCTGCTTAAGAAGTTCCCTGTAATCTATAGGAGATTAATTTATTTCCCATGTGCATTTTGATTTCTAGTAAGTATTAAAAGATCTTCATCTTATTATTTCTCTTTCTCCTCCTCCTCTTCCTCCCCCTTTCTTCTTCCTCATCTTCTCTCTTCCCATTCTTTTCCTCTTCCTTCCTTTTTTGGGTCTGGTAAAAGGAATTAATGAAACATCTGAAGAAGATAGATGAGAGTGATTCTTGAATCATACTCTAAAAAGTCTGCACTCACAGGCAATGTATTAATTCTGTTTTACCTTTAGGTAGGTTATCCAAGTAGGGCTTTGGCTTGCTTTTCTTTTTCCATATTGCATGACTTTATGCAAACTTGTTTTGTACAGATCCTATATTTTTCTAGTTTAGACAGATCTCTATAGATCTGAGTTCAAGCAGAAATGGAAACTAATAGAATACCATTTTACAGATTTATTCTCAAAGACGGTAAGTTTTATGTTTCTTTTCTTTAAAAAAAAAAATAGGGACAGCAAGGTGCTGGAGTGGTGGCTCAGTGGTTATAGCACTTGCCTGGCATGCATGAGTATGCTAGTTCAAACCCCAGCACCACGTACACCACCAAGAGTCTGAGCAACGAAGGCCACATGAAAAACTAAATAAAAATTGATTCTGTCTTTCTTTCTCTCTCTCTGTCTCTCTCACTATCATTCTCTCTTTAAAAAAAAAAAAGAAAAAGAGGGACAGTGAGAGACCGAGAAAGAATAAATTTTATTTAGTTTTTCATGTGGCTTTCATTGTCTAACACTTTGTTGTGTACGTGGTGCTGGGGTTCAAACCCACATCCTTACGCATGCCAGGCAAGCACCGTAACCACTGAGTCACCACCCCAGCCCAAGTTTTATGTTCCTTAATAGTGAATCCAAGTATAGGCCTATCAACCTAAATCAGTACATTAATGTGGACATTTATTTTCATCTTCTCTTGAAAAATTATTGAATAAAGAATGAATGAATGATTATAGTATTTTAAGGAGAAATTTCAAAAACTTTTTTTTAATGTATAGCAGGGTGTTATACCGTAATAGAGATGTAATATGCCATCTAAAATGTGACATGCTAATGCCAAATGCCTGTCCCTAACCTGGGGTGTAATTTCCTCCATTTGTAAGCAATCCTAGGATCTTTCTTCTATTCCATCAGGTTTTAAAGATACAGTTATGCTGAGACTTGTCAAATTGCCCTAATCAGTAGAGGGAGGAATGTAAGATCACGAGGAGGCACCTTGGCTCTCTATAAGTACTATCTCCTGTGCCTGAACAGTGCTTGTCATGTCTCTCTGGTCCTTGATAGCTAATGGTAATATGATAGACTCAAACCAAGATATAGTCTACTCATTTTTCTAGTTATTCTCATCTCAGTAAATGACTTCATTATTCAAAAATTTGTTCATGACCCAAAACAATGAATCACTCTTAACTTTTTCTTACAGCCCATATCCAGCTTATTAACAAACCCTCTGAAATTTACCCTGATGGAAACATTTTATGTTTGTGATTTATTTCTCCCCAACATATTAAGAGCATTTTCAACATAATGCAAAGCCGAAGGAATTTTGCACTGAATATCACTGATATCATCACCCATTATTATATTTGATTACCACATATCTTATCTATTTATACACTTCCCGTGCACCCATTAATTCATCTTATTTCCTTATCCCAGTTGTCTACTCAGTAGCCAGAGAAACATTTCAAAAACACATAAATAAGGAATATATTTTCCTATAGCTCCTGGCTCATGGATTCCACTCAGAGTTCTTTACAAAGGTTTATAAAACTCTCCTGGAAGGGGCTGGAGCAGTGGCTCAGCAGTTTCCATGCTTGCCTGGCAAGCATGAGGACCCAGGTTCAAACCCCAGCACCACGTACACAACCAAGTGTTGGAGCAACTAAGGCCATGTGAAAATAAAGTTGTTTCTCTCTTTCTCTGTCTCTCTAACTGTCCAAAAAAACTCTCCTGGAAGGTCAGACCCCTCTATATATCTCTTACCTCATATACTCATACTCTTTAGCAAGAGTGTGTATTTAGAACTTCATTTTTCATGTTGTTGCCGACTTATGGTCTTTGTATTTATTCTTTCCTTTACTGAAAATGCTGGTACCTGGATCTCTGAATTGGTAGGCAAGTCTTTCAGTTGATTCATTAAAATTCCTGTTTTAATATCATGTCTTCAAACACAAGGGAATGGTACTCAGTTTTCTGTTACTGTAAAAATACCTGAGATAATCAATTTACCAAGACAGTTTATTTTGCTTTAAACTTTGGAGGTTTCCATTCATAATGGGTAAGTAGACTATGTTGCTTTTGGACTTGATGGAACACATCAAGATGGAAGGGCATTCTAATCTTACATCCAGGAAGCAAAAGAGAGGAAGAGGAAGGAACTGATTCCCCTATCTCCTTAAAGGGAATGAACCCAAAGAACTCAAGTCCTCCTGCTGTGCCTTATCTTCTTCCAAGTCTTTAACACATGGGCTTTTAGACAAAATTCCATGTAGAAAATACAGCAATTTGATACCCTATCAAAAATCCTCCCCTTTGAGACACTATTGGACTTCCCCTTTATTTTTCTTTCTATCACCTTTTAGAAGTGTGCATGTGAGTGTGTGAGTGTGTTTGTGTGTGTGTGTATGTGTGTTTTAAGAATTGCAAAGGGACTGACATTTTAACATATTTGCAAACTAAAAAGTTACAGCTTTGTGAATGCTGGCAGAAGACAAGGGACTGATGGATCAGAGTAATGGACTTGTTATTCATACCACAATAAGCAGCATGATTCATACTTGCATTGATTCACCAAAACCCATACATAGTGGATTTTCCTCACAGCTGAAGAATCCTGAACTTTGAAATTAAATGTTTATATCAGACAATAATGTAACTTGCCTCATGTATGCCTGAGAGGTAGATATTATCTTTATTATCTTGGGGCATAAGGAAATCTGCCTTCTGTTCATGAATGAGACCATCTCTCTATTTTCCAAGGTCTATGAACTATATCTCAGTAAATATCCTTGAAAACATAGTTTGGAAGAGAACAGTAGTTAGTGCCTCTGCTATCAAAACCTCTGGAAACAAGAGAGATCAGCATGTTCTCCCCCAGTAGACAGGTGTGGACCTGATTTGTTTACTGTCTGACTCCTCTGGGTAGTGACTCCTCCACAAAGCTGCTAGGGCAAGGACTTAGGACTGTCATGTTTATTGATGCACATTCAGTTCCTAGAGCACTGAATGACACAGTAGATATTCAAATATTTGTTGAATAAATGAAAATGTGCTTATGGTATACTTTTAAGATGTTGATTTTTGTCCCTTAGTTCAACATATGAAATGTTTCCCATTTGATGTAGGGTGTGTGTGTATGCATGTATGTGTGTGTGTGTGTGTGTGTGTGTGTGTGTGTATGTGTGTGTATGTGCAGAAGCTGAGACAGAGACGCAGAGTTTTCAAACTATATATTGACTAAAATGATACTGTGATTTGTGGGAATTTGATATTTTGCCTTTTCCCTAGAAGGAGATGCAGAATTGATCTTTTGGTTTGATGTGCCTCTTTTCAGTCAAATGTTATTTTCTATAATGGTGATTTTTCACACCCACTCTTCCCTGATCCCTGCACCAATGCTGCTGTAGTTTTGAACACCCCCTTGAGCTTTGTGCATATTTTGACAAGCCACTTGCAATGATACTGATGTGCTTACTAGGTCTGTCACACACTCCCACACACAGAGGAGCATTGCCTTAGCCCAAGATTTGAGACTTTCTTGTACATTTAGGGTAGATTTCACTTTTCACTTAAACATTAGCAACAAATAAAAATGATTACTTTAGTTTCAAGAAGGAATCAAATAGATTAGTTCTAAAATTGATCCCCAAATATATAGATCCCTAATTATTGAAAAAGAAGAGGAAGATTAAAAGTAATATCCCTGGTAATGGATATCACCCGTCCCTCTCTTTTGTTGGAAAGATCCTGCCCTTGGAGCTCTTTACCATCATTGACACTAAACTGAGATACACTCCAGAATTTGGAAAGAGAGGTCTTCTCTGCAGTCTTACTTTTGATTTAAGAAAATGAGTTGAAGTTTTAGTTGGAAAATTTATTTTTCAAAACCAGCATAGAAAATGCTCTGAGCTTTGATGATTAAATCTTTTCTCTTTTTCTCCAGTAGTTTTGCTGAGAGGTAATTCATATGCTGTAAAATTCACCCTCTTAAAGTTTATGGTTCAATGTTTTTAGTATGTTTACAGAGTTGTTCAGTCATCACTAGAATATAATTTTATAATTGCCCCCTAAAGAAATCTTGTACCCTGTTCCTTGTGCACAGTGACCTCCAGCCATAGGAAAATACTTGTGTACCTTCTGTTTCCATAGATTTGTCTGTTCTGGACATTTCATATAAATGGAGACATGGATGATGTGACATTTTATGACTAGTTTCTTTACCTTAGTGTAATATTTCCAAGGTTCATCATGTTGTAGCATGCATTAATATTTCATTTTTTTGCTGAATAATGTTCCATATCATTTGTTCTTTGACTTATTGACTGCTGAATACTATGGATATTGCTGTTTTGAATATTCATGTCCTAATTTTTATGTAGATGAATGTTTTTCAACATCAAATAGCCTTCATGAGTTGTTTTTGATGTTTTGCATTGAAACTATTTTATATTACAAAAATGTTTTTAATTTCTAATGGTCCTAATTTCTAATCAGTTTGATGGGTTATTGTTTTATTTTCTGAGTCTTTAATTGCCCTGCAGAATTTTATGAATATAGTTAATATGACTGAACTCATCACTTTTAATGGAGACCTCAAAAATATTAAATATAAATTATACAATAAGATCATCTCAGAACTAGAAGAAATATTTGTAATCATATGGCAGAATTCTTCATTGTTTGGGTGTTTGAAGAAGTGAAGTCAGAGATTTTCTGTACCTTGTCAAAGAACCCATTGTTTCTTAGTTGTGAAGCTGAAGCTAGAGTCCAAGAAGTTTTATGACTATACCACACTTCTTAGGAGAGAGTGTTTTTAGCTTCCTAGCTCCCAAAAACTATGTAACAACAATTTCACCCATCTACTAAACATGTCGGCAAGAGCATCATCCTGGTATATTGAGGTTATCATTTGATTCAACACATGCTAACTGAGTACCTATTTATAGGCAAGACAACTTGCTGGGCTTTGTGAAGAACATAATGGCTAGTTAAATTGATTACTATTTAAAAGAGAAAGTACCAAATGTTTAAGCCACCAAAATAAAAGTAGTGTCTGATAAATGGGATTTGAAGACATTTGAAGACAACAGAGTGTGGGAACTCTAAGAAGGATAAGTGATTTCCATTTGATGTTATCTGGAAATGGTCAGCACCAAATGGGTCAATTAACCTGGTCCTCAGAAATCAGTGGGGTGTTTGATGGGCAGAAAGATTAGAAATTGCACTTTAGCAAAAGGAGGGACAGGAGAAACATCATGGTGAGGACAAAGTTATGCTAAAGGGAACAACAGGAAGTCTAATTTGTATGCAATATAGATTGTAAGGAAGATGCATGTTTGAAAATTAAAACACTGTCATCAAAGACTATTGATGAGTTTCAACAAGCAATTGAAACTCTCTATGCCTTGGTGTCCTTATTTGTAAACGAGGCATAGTTTTAATGGTCTTTCTCATACAGTTGCTGTGAAGAATAAGTGAACATATATATTGGAGAAATATGTATATGATGCTCTGAATGGTACCCAATGTTTTATAAGAAATATCTAAATGTTATTTAACTTTTGTTACTAGCAGTATTTTCATTATATTATTCCCTACCTTGTGTGGACAAGCAAATAACTAAAGGAAGACTTTGGCTGTCAAATTATCTGGGGGTTATATATTGTGAGACATTTTTATGACAATTTTCATATAATTTTTTTCAAGCATGTCATTAAATGACTGATGAGAATTTCTGTTGCCTGTTAGGTGGACTCATCTGTGACCACACCTATGCAATTGTGACAAATGTGCTATGACATGTGCATTCCCATTGCATCATTTGCTGATTACAGAACAAATGGTGTTCCCAAGTGCATGGTGTTATGAATGAAAGGAGTAAACAAGGGAGATGAACTACAGATAGCAATTTTCGTTAACAAATAACATATACTTACATAATGCCACATTTTATTTCATGTTGACAATTTACATTTTTTCCAGAATATTTTTACCTGGTGCTTTTGATGCAAAGTACCAAGCAGATAAATCTTGTATAAGATTAACTTACTGTTCTGAACAAATACTCCAAATACAGAAAACCTTTTGAGAACTTAATATTGAGCCTCCACTTACATTTTTCTGTAGACAACCCACTTCTGCTGTATAGACCTTGATTCTAATAATTAAACAATATTCAAATCTGCATAAATGTGATCGTGTAATATCAGAAAGGATGGCCTGAATAGAACAATATCATGACCACTGAGGCAGGGGAATGCTTTGGGTAGCCAGAAGCTCTGGGCCTCAGTGTTAGTTTTCCTACTTGTTAATTGTAAAGTCTTAGATCCTTTCAGGAAAAATGTTATAAAATGAGATTTGAATGTGCACTATTGAAGTTCTCCCTCAAACTTAAATTCTGTTTTCTGAATATTTCTGTTGAATACTTGGTTTGTTATTATTCCTGAGTACATTTGAAGGGGACAATTTATCCCAGAGAAGAAATGACCCAAAACTAAAAACATGCATCTGAAAACAATCATGGTCTATTGTCCCATCTGTACATGGTATGTCCCAGTATTTTCATGAAAGCTCAGTGATGTAGATATACATGTAGATGGCAGGCAAATATCACTAATCCTATGATTCACATCCACATTCATTTGTTAATGATCAGTAGTATTTATATTTTTCTTTATGATAAATGAAAACTTAAAAGAATATCACTAACGAAATAGAAATCTCAGTATTTTGTTTAGGTTTATGATCACTGTAACTAGAACCATATGCAACATAGTGATTTTAGCTCAGGAGGGTTAAGAGACATTTTTAAATTTCTGTGGCAAGGACTGATGTGGGAGCTGTTTTCCTTATTTTTGGTTCCAAAACTTTTTTGAAAATTAGCTGGAAACATGAAATATAATAACTATCTGGGTACACTGCTTTTTGAGTTTAAATAAGAAACACCTAGTTAAAACCAAATTGGGACTTAAGGAATTGGTCCAAAACCTCTGCCATATGTATAACCAATTAAAATGTTAATATCTATGATCAAAAAAAGAGAGAACTTTGGACTTTCAAAAAAATTATCAAGGATTTTTCTTTGTAAACAAAAGTTTATAAATCAAGATTAGAGCCGTACTTTAAAGCTTGAAAGTGTGTATTTTGGGGCTAGAGCGGTGGCTCAGTGGTTTCGGTGCTTGCCTGGCAAGCACGAGGACCCGGGTTCAAACCCCAGCACCACGTACACAACCAAGTGTTGGAGCAACTAAGGCCATATGAAAAACTAAATAAAGTTGTTTCTCTCTTTCTCTGTCTCTCTCATTGTCCCTCTCTCTTAAAAAAAAAAAAAGTGTGTATTTCCAGATACTAGCAAAACCCACAGTATGGATAAGCTAATTTGTTTCACTCTGCCTGAAAATAATAGACTATTATTTTCAATATTACCTTGAATGAAAGGAAATTTAGGATGAATCTATCAATAGGCATTCAATTGTGTTTTACAACTTTAATACTGCTTCATATTGCTAAAAAAACAGCATAATCATTGAAAGTAGGCCCATTGTTGATCAGTTAGGGAAGACTTTCCAACTTCCCTTCCTTAGCCAACAGCTTGTATATTCTAAAATACTTTTGAATGTCAGTAAGAACAACCCACTTTTGTCCAAATACCGATGATATTACCCCCTGATCTACCCATCTCTATCATGTATTGGAGGAGAAACTAGGTAGAGTAGAATATAGCTTTTTTTTTTTTCTTTTTTGTACTAGAGATTGAACCCAGGGAGAGTTTATCACTGAGTCACATCCCCAGACCTATTTATTTTTTTATTTTGAGACAGCGTCTTTCTAGGTTATTTAGGGCCTTGGTAAGTTGCTGAGGTTGGCCTCAAACTTGCAATCCTCCTGCCTCAGCCTCTTGAATCACTGGGATTACAAGTATGTACCGCCATGTCTGGCTTGAAGACAACCTTTTACAAATAAAAAGCCATCTACAATATTTATTACCATTTTATTTCCAGCCTCTTTTATTTTGAAGAGTTAAAACACATAATTTGATGTAGTCTAAACAATTTTAATTGACTATAATTAATCTCAGGACTTCAAAATTGACAGTACAAAAATATTTCAAGGGTGCATGAGCCCTGCACACACAAATCTTAAAGCTGTCATTTAATGGAACTGAATGACATTCAGAGACTCCTTTTCTCCTCAAAACATGGCCAATGCTATTTAGTAACTTCACTAGAAAAATACTAACAGATTCAATGGGGGTGTTTTTTTATGGTGCTTATGAAAATATGTAAGTGATTTTGTAGCAAAGTATTTTTAAGTGCTTTAATCCTACTGTGGTATTTTGAAAGCCTGGATAATGTGATTTTTTAATACAAAATGAAAGAAAAAAGAATTGGGAAAATATGTACAACATGTGTGTACATATTTTGGGAAAACAGCTCTTATCCACCCCATCCCCATACACAGGGCTATTATATATGAATAAACTGAGTTGTTTGAGGCTTATTCACTACTCTTAATTCAGCAGACTTTTATTTCAAGAACACTTTCCAGGCTATGAATTCTTCTTGCACTTTTCTGTTAAATTCTAACACCTGTGATGTTCATCGTTTGGATGTAATGAAACTCTCCAGAGTTTGGATGCATTCAGTAAATGTGTCTCATTATGTTAAATTTAAATTCCAAGTTTGTTCAACTTTTCAAAGGAGTTTTTATTCTTCTGAAGCAGGGGCTAAACATGCCATGCAAATAAGATGACCAGGCAAATGCTTTAATAGTTTCATCTCCATCAGGGTTTGATTGTGAGTTTTTTAAACATGCAGTGCTTTGGAATTTATGTGTAATTTTTACATTTGAAATGGTCCAGAAGGTTCAAGGATATACCTATGAGGGGTGATCTTTGCGAACTATAAAGGGTCAGTGGGGGGTGCATTGAAGAGTGAAAAGCTGAACATTTAAATGAAGTGGATAAGTTGAGCATCAAACACTCAACTGTATAGCAACCGAACAAGCTGATATTTAGTTCTATGGATTGTTAACATTCACATGAAACAGAATTATTTAGCATTTACTGAATCCTTTTTGATAATCAATTTGGGATCAAATGCAAAAGAACATGTGTCTGCTTTGTATGACCCCGAATTCTTCCATTTTTCCCTTTGAGCAGATGACATGCCTTCTTTGCTGACTGACATTGGTTGCTAGGAGAAGTGCACTGGTTTGGTCCCTTCTTATCCAGCAGTAAAACTAAAGAGTGTATTGAGTGAGAGAAAGAGGCAGAACACAGTACATGCCATGAATCATGACTTGTCTCCAATATGTCCACTTTGCTCCAATTTTTTTTCTTTAAAAACTTTTGTTTTTACCAGTGATGCTTTCTTGCAGCCATTATCTATAATCCTCCCGGAGCCTAAGGGGCTGAGCCGCTAAGAGTCCACTCAGAGCAATAATAAAAGCCTTGAGAGTTATTCATGGGGCCACATGAGTGAGAAAGCCCTACTCCGTGAATAGCATCAGTCAGCTGCTTTTGAGATCGGTGATTAATACCTTCTGTTTGTAATGGGGGGGTAAAGGCAGACAAGAAAGGTTTTTATACTACTTTGAGCATTTTGCAAATTAGATATTATACAACATCAAAGCTTTTATCAAAGAAATTACTAAATTTTCAGTACCTGCAAAGTTCTTTAAAAAACATAGTGTCTTATGAACTGTTAATTGTGACTACTGTTAAATGAAATTGAAATAGTAATAATATCCTAAATGAACATTTTTTAAAAAATTAGCCGTCTTTACACTTTGGCAATGTTTGTGATGACACTGAATTAAAAACATGGTGTTAGTGATCCAAATTCAGAATGTTGTCTAGGCAAATCTATTTCACAACATTCAAATAGCATTTTTGTTTGCTTGATGAAGAAACTAATTACAATACTCTTGAGAGTTTAGAGAAGCTTCTAATGAGAAAATGTTAAGGGTGGCAGGTGTTCATGTCCCATGAGCACTTGGATGTAAGGGACAGTCTGTGTTTTACAAAGATGTTATTATTTATATGTATGTATGTGTGCATAGTATGGTTTATCTATAGGATAGTTTAGCGTAAATGATGAAAGATTGTATCATTATGATCTCATGACATCTTTTTATATCTTTTGATTACCATATATATATAACACAGTTCAAATAAAATGCTTGAAGTTTAGAAACCAGGTGGGTCTTCCAAGGTGCATAAAGAGAAAAGCTTCCATTGGGTGACTTGTGTGGTAACTAGAAAATGTAACTTGATGCTTCTCTAATCGTTTTTCAGCATGATTCTAATGTCATGCAGACTGTTAATATTTACATGGTTAATTAAGTCAAACCTTAGTGGTTTTTAAAATTATTATCATTCTTCTTTTATCGTACTTTTTTTATTTTTGATGGAGCACCCACCCTAGTGTGGTCCTTCTATACATATTCATGTTCAATATAAAGTCTACACATTTTTTCTGACCATAAGAATAAACAACATTTAAAAGATTGTGCATGATGCTTCTTATAATCTGTTTTTCACTCTGTGGAAGTGAAATATCTTGTTAAGTGGTGGTAATACCCAAGGGCAATCAGAGATAAAATTGTAACGATTTGGTGAGTGATGTCTAGAGATCAGCTTTAAGTGAGGTCTGATTTAACATCTTTATTAGTGATATAGCAGACAGAACAAAATGATAAGGAAATTGCATATCTCAATTTTACAAAACCTGTACTCTCTCCCCTCCTCCCCAGAAATCACATTGAATGATTTACAAAATTTTAGGCAGAAAAAAAAAACTCTTAGAAAAGTAGGAACTAAAGCTTTGTTTAGTATATAAATATGAACAAATTCTTTAGGGAAATTATCAGAAGTCTGGATATCTAACAAGAGGGAGTAGACAGCAGAGCAATAAGACTGAAAGGGCCTAGGGGATAAGTGTAGGAGTGGGGGCAAGGAGGGAATGTGATTCAGATTAGAAGGGTTGTCTCCCAGTTTAAGCATCACAAGATTACAATGCCCATTTTAGTAGCATTGCATCACTAAGGAGCGAGAGTCCCTTTCAATGAGTGCAGCTTAAGTCTAGTTCAAATACTTTTTTCCTTTTTCATTTCACTGCCAGACTATGAGAGAGATTTTGGCAGAAGAGATGCAAAAGTTAGTACAAAGATAGATTCTTCAGGAGGCTGCCTGCATAAAACCAGAGAAGATTGCACTTACTGTCTCTGTGTATTTGGGGTTGTGCAGATGAAGTAACAATATTAACATGAACTCCAGAAGGTCTTTTAAATATTGGGGGACATTTGGCAAAAACAAATTGTAGTAAAAGTATTTCACCGCTCACTATTTTTTAAGAGAGAGGGGGAGAGAGAGAGAGAGAGAGAAAGATAATCAATTTTATTTTTTCATGTGCTTTTCAATGCTCTGACACTTTATTGTATACATGGTGCTTGGGTTTGAACTTGCATTTTTGTACATGCTAGGTAGGCACCTTAACTGCTGAACCATTGCTCCAGCCCTCACCACTTACTTTTACGGTTTTATTGTCATAGAACTTAGAAGTCATGAGTTGTGTTCAGATGGAAACTATTCATTCAAAATTATTATTTACTTAAATGATAGGAGATGTTTAATATAAATTTGCATTGTAGTTCGATGAAACAATGAAAGCTCAGTATATAAATAGACAAGAACTATAATTAGATGTATTGGTTGAACAAAACCCAGCACATAATCCTCTTACTAATCTCAACATTAACAAAATCTTATTAGATGGCCATATGCCCTCTGGGGCTATTCAATTTAAGAGAATGTGAAAAATTTGATAGTCTCTGTTCTTTAAGGAGCTGCAAAATGATACCTAAGGTTGGCTACATAAGTTGAAGTTCTTTTTTTTTTTTGTGGTTTTTCTTCTGGTCCCATTATTTGAACAGATTAATAATAGAAAGGGTAGCAACATCCTGTAATTTGATTTTAAAATCAAATTTCTTTTTTTAAAACATTTTCAGTTATTTAATAGATATCACAAATAAGCTGCTACCACTGGTTATTGTTTTGTGTCATGAATGATCACCCAAGAGAACAAAAAGAATGTAGAATTGGTGCCAGCCCTCATCAACTCCATCTTGTTCTTTCAGGCTCCAGGTAACTCCATTAGTATAACACTGTTTTAATCCATGTAATGCTGTAGACTGAGTCAGAACTTTTCTGTAAAGGGAAAAAATAGTAACTAGTTTTAGCTTGGCTGGCTGTAGACTTCTGTGACACCATCCATCTCTGCTTTTGTAGGAAGAAAGTGGCCAAAGACAGTATGTCAATGAATGAGCAGGGCATGTTCCCATAAAACTTTACTAATGTGTACGCAGAGAATTTGATTTATCATCATTTTTTATGTCATAAAACATTTTTCATTTGCTCTTTTTATTTCTATCATTTGAAAATGAAAAAGATGTTTCTTTGGACCATAGAAAAAACAAACAGTGAACCAGACTGGACTGGAGAATAGTAGGTTGCAATAAATAGTATATACTAGTCCTTCTCATTAGAAGAACTGAAGGAAGAAAGTTTGGTGGGGTTAGTGTCAGAATAGCCTTGGAATCCTCCCATATTATTCTTGTCATCAGAAAGTATCAGTCATGGAAGGAAAAGAATGAAACTCATCAAGAAGTTTTAAAGTGTGTTAATGTAATTAAAAATATTATATGTGCCCTCTACAAGGGGTTATGAAAGATGGAAAGATCAACAGAAAAAAATCCTTAGAATTGAAATGGTGTGGGTCAAAGAATTGGCAGTAGATATTACAGGGGAGAAACTAACTCAAAAACTATGGTGGAGGGAGATTTGACATTATTGGACAAGGTACAGGGGAATGGAAGAGAGGGAGAGAGAACATGTTCACACAGGAAAAGAGAATTCTAGAGTTAAAGTTGAAACTGGGAATTTGAGGAAGTGAGTCAAAAATTAAGACATTCAACATTGTGCTTGTCTTTTCTCAGACTTTATGGGGGGATTTTTCAACCTATCCTTCCTTGCTATTTCTCTAAAGTTGAAGATGTTAGTCGTTCCCTTGCTATTTGTGATTGCTTCTCAATTCATTTGTTTGGGCTAATATAAATTTGAACTCAGCTTCAGGTTTGCATGATACTTAAAACTAAGACTTTAATGCCTATATACATGCTCTCCATTGAAAAATTCCAATAGTTCCTTTTATCTTTTTGTAGAGCATATATGGCATCTTTAAAAGTCAAGAACAATTTCATTAGGCTTTCTAAGAGAAATCTCGGTCTTCTTTCAGAATACAGAAAGGTTCTTATTTATGTCTTATTTCACTTTATATCTGCTGAATTTGACATAGGACAGTTTTAAGTTGGATGAGTATAATGTATATAGACAGTTTTCATGCAGAAACTCATGTAATTTATGCCATCTGACCCTAAGTAAGTTCAAGAGTAGATCTTCCTTTGCTGAAGTCAAGTTGTTGCCTTTCTCAGTAGAGAAAAGTGTTCCTTGCAGTGAGGGAGCTTGTAAAATGCTACTGCAAACTCCAAGTGTCCCTCAACCAGCATGGTGGTTAGTGAGACTCTGCCTGAGGATGGAGGCCTTGAGGAGTTTGTATGAGTAAGATTCTCTGCTCACCGCACAGATGTTTTGTCTCCTATTCCCTATTTGACAGAATTCCCCGTTTACACCGTGTGTGTTTGTGTGTGTGTGTGTGTTTGTGTGTGTGTGTGTGTGTGTGTGTGTAAGAGAGAGAGAAGTAGAAAGAAATTAAAATGGAGCTGGTATCTCAGTAATATGGAAGTAAAAATAAGATGGGCAGTGAGAGGTAGTGAAGGCCAGTTCTGAGAGTTTCCACCTCTTTCTGTTTTGGCGATTTCATGTTACCATCATGCTGTGGGGCCACCTGGTAGTCAACATTTGAAATCATGTGGGCTTTGTTCCCTAAGATCCATGTAGTCAGTAACTGAGAGGAGTCTGAATTATATAAAATCTCATTAGTGTACATATATGTGTGTGTATGCATGTGTATAAAACCTGGCTACAGGCTCATATATTACCAATGAAATTAAAGCCCTAATAAATTAAACCACACATGTTAAATTTTTAGAATTATGATACAAAAATATGCAGAGAAGCACTTATTCATTTCCTTTTTCTTTTCTTTTTCTTTCTTTCTTTCTTTTTTTTTCAGTAATACCTGATATAAAATGGTGCCCTAGAACTCACCTTTCCTTCACCCTTCCTTGATTTCCATATACTGTTTTTAGTTTGATTTTTTTTTAAATTTTTCCCTTTTTTCCACTTCTGAATCTTCCCACTAGCATTAAACCCTATTGCCTCTGGTATCCTGAGTCTGTAACAAGAAGCATCTAAATATTGAAAGAGATGGTCTTGATATTAGGGATCTATGCAAAAAATTTCTGGCCAGAAAATTGTGTACTGTGTTGATGAAGGGCTTTCATTCTCCTGATAGTCTGGGAAGTCAGCAGGGATGACTTTGCTGATGTGGTATATATAAATGACTAGAGCTAGACAAAATCTCATAATGAATCTATTATAGAAATAGAGATGCTATGTAAGAAAATATGGTAGGCTCATTTTCCATTTTTCTTGTGTGTTGTTACTCTGTAACACATTATCCTTTCATAGTATTTCTGAGCACTTTCAATAATAATTCCATATGAGGGTTATGAAGAGTTTGAGAGAATGGATATTTGGAGGACCATTTAAGCATAATATATCCACATATAACTTTATATAAATTGGATTGGATTGTAACTTGTGTGATATAAATCTAACTAAAACTACTTTTTTTTACCCTGGGAAACTAATCAAAAACAGCAGGATAATTTTCTTATACCCTTGCCATTAGGTTTACTTATTTAAATTTATAGAACTGTTAGATCATTTCTCATTTTTTACCTTCTAATTTTATATTGCAAAAGTAGGGAAGCTAAGGTAAGAGTATTGCAAGTTTGAGGCTAGTCATAGTAACTTAATTCATTTAATTTTGAGGCCCTATCTCAAAACTTAAAAAACAAAAGAAATTAAAAAGGGCTAGGATGGATTTGATCCCCGGTATTACAATAAGTAAATAAATGAATATGCAAATAAATAAATGTAGGGTCAAGTTAACCAAAAGAATATTTATAAACTAAACTTTGCCAAAATGATGATTATGATAAAACATAGCTTTCTAAATTGTAAAATCTATTATGCTAAAATGTAGATGGAAAATTGGAATTGTCCTTACAACTGAGTGCATGTTATTAATAATAATCCTTTCATGGAAGGATTTAGAACTTTGTTTGTAGTCATTTGCCTCACACAAAGAGAAAAGTTTTCTTTGTAGGAAATTAGATCATCAGAAGACCTGAAATATTTGAGTAGCAACTTTGTGAAGCCACACTCAGTCCAAACAAGTTCCAACAAGATAAAAGTCCCCAGGATAAGAGAGGGATGATGGCCACAAAGATCTACCACTGTGTTTCCCAGCTTTTTTTGTCTAATGTAGCTAAGACTTTCTTTGATGAAGTCATCCTTTCTTGATCTATTTCTGTAAGAACTTGCTCCCCCTCTCCACCCTTTTTTCCAATGAGGCAGTTTTTAGCAAATTTGGTTCAACTTGTAAAGACCTAATTTTGTTTGATGAGATTCACAAGGATTAGGCAACAAAAAGTAAAGATAATTGTGTATATTTGTAAATGAAAAATTTTACTGCTTATTATTCATATCTTAGTTCATTCTGTGCTTTCACTCATATGATGACAAATATTGCATAACATTTCATTTTCCATCATGAGAAAATAGCATTCTCTCATTTCTTTAAATTACACTTAAAGACTGGGTGACGTTGACCATAGAATATTTAGGAAAAATAGCATATTTGGTATAAATTTCATGGCTTTAATAAATAAAAACTGAAATACAATTTATAGATCAAATAACATACAAGTAGTTTTCAATTTTGATTTTTTAATATTTCTAATAATATACAAGTTTTTACTATTTTAAAATATATTACTTAATATTTCTAATATGAAACTAAGATGACTAAACTCATAACTTTATAATCAGGCAACATATTTTATACATCTAGGACTAAACCTGTACATGTATATAGTATATACACATGAGTATGTACAAGTGTGTACATGCATTCATAAGTTTGTCCATACTTAACAGTTTCATGTAAGTACTTACACAATCAAGTTCAAAGACTAGCAATTCTATCCTTTGGTGTTATACATTTCTATGAGTGAATTACTAATACACAAGTGATACATTTGCAAGATATACATTTTATAACATGCAAACAAACTTTTGTCTTTTGGATTCCATAGGGTATTTTAAAAAATGGAGTTGGATTTTGATTGTGTTCGATGTTATTAGGGATATATGCGTTTGTTGTTTTCCTCATCAAAAAGGATAATATTTACATTTATTCCTAATGTGAGGTTTAAAATCTCGTTAGAATATTGGGATAATAAAGATCTTCAAAGTCTTTTACTAAGCTTTCAAATGTCACCCGAATAGAATAAGTGAATGGAACATATTGGGCTTAGATATTTTTAGCTTGATAGTCACCTAGCTTTACTCAGTTGCCTTAAGGCAAACATATGGACATTAAAAGTACAATCCTTTGCTGTTGCCTGGAAAGTTCCAACTAAATGTAAGTAATATTCATGATGGAATTGGTATTGTAATTTTAAATAAAAGATGTGTGTGCCATCTGGTATATAACCTGCTCACTTCTTCCATAACAACCCCAAGAACAAATTCTCAGGTCCTTCCAAGTTGAACCAAAGTTTCAGTAATATTGCCAGGACTCTTGAAAAAGCAATGGAAAAAAATGTGTCTGTGGAATATGGCACTAAAAGAAAGTTGCTTTTTCAATGCACATTGTTTTGCTTTTCCCAACATAATCATTGTTATTATTAGTTTAGATGGTAGCACACGACCACAATATATATTAATTCATCAAAATGTATTACTGAAAATTGCATTATTCTGAATACCTGTAAAAATTTATTTTTAATTTGGTGGGCAAGACAGATAACAAATAATCACATTGAATATGTTTTTACCTATACTTCAGTGTGTTTTTACCATAAAAGAAAAGGAAAGGGTCATAGATACTCATAAATAGATTTAAAAATCTGTAAAATGTGGCTTGTTGGTCCTGGAAGCCTCCTGGGGAAGTGACATTTAAGCTGAGGCTTGTAGCAGTGGAGATTGCTTTGTGAAGAGTGGGATTTGGGAAGGAAGTGCCAGGTAGTAAGAAAGCCCTGACAGGGGCCAGGGAGGGGAGAACCTGGCATCTTTGAAAATTTGGAAGAATGTTCCAGTGGCTGGGTAAGTGGTGAGGAAGAGAAGGTGGAAGAAGGCTGAGCTGGATGACACAGGGATATAGATGAGGATTCTGAGAGTCATGCTGAGGATGGAAGAGACTTTAAAGAATTACTGTCCTCCTAGGAGAATTGGTAGGCCAGGAGAAAAGCCATCAGCACATCTGAATACTATGGTCTGTGAGCTTAGAAGTGGCCTCAGGGGACTGTGATCATGTATTGAGTGGGAAGCCACTCTGGGGTGAGGAAAGGGTCCAGAAAGGACACACTGGACTGAGTCCAGAGTAAGATTCAGTTAGGAGCTATGTTCCCTCTCCAGGATCAGTTCCACAAAAAGCTGGGGGTCCGGGTGTAGCTAAGTGGTAGAGGGCTTGTCCAGCATGTGTCAGGCCTTTAGTTTGATTTCCAGTACCTCAGAAAAGATAGATAGAAAGATAGAAAGAACGAAAGAAAGAAGATCGAGCCTGGGAGAAGAGACTACGTGTTTGCTTTTTATTATTTTTTATTCGTTCAGCATAGTCTTCCATATTGGAGGGAATAGTTGTTGCATATTCATGAATATGTGGATATTGACAAAGTAAGTTAAGGCAGGTCCTAGTCCAGGGTCTCCCCCCCTTTCACCACTCCTGCTCCCATGTCTCCCCTACTTTACCCCCATGTTAGTTGGGCTTCTCATGGCAGTCCAGGGTTTCCAGATGCATTGATAACTCCCCCAATCCCTCCCTCCAGCTGCATTGATAATCCCTCTAATCATTCCCTTCCCCCCATCCCCCTTTCCTCTCCCCCCAGCTTCATAGTTCTGGTTCCCCCTGCTTATGTAAAACTCCATCTATGTTGAGTTTATTATTGAGCTTAGCTAACTTTTCATCTGTCTTATATTTTACTCTAGCTTCTACATATGAGAGAACACATTCAGCCCTTAAGTCTCTGAGTTTGATACATTACACTCAGCATAATTTTTTCCATCTCCATCCATTTGGCTGCAAATGCCATGTTTGCTTTTTAAAAGCTCTGTGCATCTAGGGTCAGTACCCAGAAGACAGTGAGGAATAAAATAGGAAAAGTTGCAAAGGAATTGGAAATCAGTAAGAATGGAGCAAAGGAGGTAAAGAGGAGATGACTTAAGAGATAATAGAAATATGACCCAAAAAAGTGCTGCAAGACAGGAAGGCTAATCAAAGTTTGACAGGATCTTCTCAGCTCATCAACTCTCCTGACTCTTTCTGGCTGTCCCCTGGATTACAGCTGACTGGAATGGTAGCAACTTATGTATGTGCTTGATGATTCACTCCCAGGTTAAGCAGCTTCATGTCAGAAGCTGTTTCCTCCTTACTAGTTTTTCCTTGTAGTGGGTAGCGAAGACACCTGCACAAGAAAATGTGTGCAGTAGATACTTGTTGAATTAAATTATGATGACCCACTTAATCCACTCTTACTTTGCCTATTGTGGACTCAGCAAAAAGTTTTCCTGCAGTACTGCTGAATTAACAATAGTATATTTCCTAGACATACATAATTTTAAGTATTCTGAGCTTTGCTTGGGCTTTTATCTACATTGGTATGTTTAAAAACTATTTCTAGAAGAAGAGAATTTGAATGCATTCACCATAAAGAAAGGACGAAGTTTAAAGTGCTCCATATACTAATTAACCTGAGTTGGTCACTACTAAATATTTACATGAATCAAAACAGCACATTGTGCTTCATAAATACCTACAAATATTATATATCAATCATAAAATTTTAAAAATAAGAATTAAAGAATCCCTCTTTTCACTTAAAAGTATTTAGAATATACACTTTATATTGTTTTTGCTAATTTACTTAGCAAGATGGAAGGGTAAACCTGTTTTCTCCAAGTTGACTTTATAAACCTAAAGAAAAATCAGTATGTATGTTTTTATTGTTCGTGTTATACTTACATTTTATGATGTCACAAAAATGAAAGTGTATAGTTTTACTGTTTTTGTTTAATTGTCATATTGTCATAAGTAACTGAATTTATTTTAAAAGTGACCTTAAATGAGAACTTATTATTATATTCCATTTATTACTTTCAAAGAAAAAACACTAAGAACTATAGACTAGTTTATGAGTTTATAAAACAAAATTGAAGCATATGAAAAACTGGTAGTAAGATATATTTTATATAATTGCAATTTCATATTATAAATATTTAAGTAAAATTAATAGAAGAATACTAGTGATATTTAAAACAAAAAAGTATTTCATACCAGAATTAAAAGTGGAGTTTGTAACAACTTAAAAACATGGAACAAATAAATACTTGCATCAGTGGGCAATCTATATAATATAGTGTGTTGTCTTACCCAAATATTTTGATTTTCTCCTGAGGAGATAGGCAAAAAGAATTATTTTCTGTAATAAGATACTTGTGATAATGACTCCCTAATGTTCTTAGGTCCCATTTTTTTCCATAATGTTGATGACCACAAGGGGGATATAGAAGTCTTGGTAGCATTAATTCTCAGCTGAAGGCAAGAAATGGATTCTTGGAAATTGACCAAAATTTTGAAAGGAAGGTGTGTTCGAGCTGTATTTTTATTCAGTGAGTTCAAAAAAAGGTGGGTCTGGCTTAATCAAGGGTACAAACTAAATTAATTCAGAAAAAATCATTTGAGGGAACCACATATAAAATAATAATAATCACAATAACGTTCAATAATATTATTACAGTCTTTCCCCAAGGAGCTTCGAGCGCTTGGCAATCTTCTCATTAATTCTCAGAGCTCCCAGGGAAGGAGTAGAGCAATAAATCACCTATGGAAGAGATGTTTTAAATAGGAATGTCAATTATGTTCTTAATAAATAAAGGTTTGTCTACAAAGACTACAACTCACTTTTTGGAAAATAAATTTTTTCTTTACAAGAAATGAATGACCAAACAAAAACTTTATTCAAAATTAATTGTGAAAAATAGCTCATTGTTTCCCTTTGTATTTTCATTTAAACTCAATTACCTTTTATTCCTATGACCTATTTTCAAAATTCCATTAAAGTCAGCAAGTAACAAGATTCTTAGTAATCTTTAGTCAGGTGTCATTTAACTATTGGTGATAGAGATTGAGAGCACCTTAAATGAGGAATTTCAATCAATGGTCGTCATCCATACTATTGATTAAACATTTAGTTACCTTAGTAATGGCCTAAATTCTAAGCATTTCCTAGAAGTGGTTAATTTTAAGGAACAATAAAAATACTAAAATAATGTAATTGCTTACAAACTTAATTGGAAAATTAATGCATTGTAAAGGTAAACAAGAATGCTTCTCTTTGAAAATAGTGCCTTGTTCTATTATTGGATATACAGATACCCTTTCCACTCTGAGGTCAGAGTTCAAATTAAGCCTCAATCCTAAGTAAATTGAGATGAATGGTTTGGCCTTTGTCCCTGGTGTAAAATAGTCCATATCACAAAATCACCATACATCTGTTTGTGCAAAATTGGCATAATTGGCATTCTCCTAGGACTTTGTTGGCATTGAAAGTGAAGTTATTTCCTACTACATATTAAGATTCTTTATTAGGACATGAAAATTTTTAAAAAGATGCCTTTAAAAAGGGCCCCAAATTTATCTGTTCACTTGTGACAAGGGAGAATTATGTCTCATCATAATCAATTTGGTAATTGATAATAGCACAGTAAAAACCTAATACATTTACTAAGATGGATGGACCTATGGGAAATGGCAAGATAAACAGCTAGAATAATTGTGAAGAGATCACTGCCTCAATTTTATTATTAGTTTTATAACTACATCTGCACATTAAATTTAAGCAAAATCAGAATTGCCTTTAAACTCTAAAGAATTTAAAGTTTTTCATATTTATCATAAACTTTTAAATTTAAGTGAATAGTTTAAACTATTGGAGGCTAAAGATATTTGATAATAACTCTAATGTTACTATGTACAAGTGGAAAAAATGTGTTTACAAAATTGACTCTGTTCCCATAGGTTTTGTGATTAAATTGCCAATTATATAATTTCTTAAAAATTTTGTTATGTATATTGATAACATATCAACTGAAAAACTTCCCTAACCAGAAGAACTCTTATGTGAAACAGGTATTGTACCTAATGTTGCCCAGGGAGTCATACAACAATGTGGTACAATAAATAAGTATTAAACATGTAGAAATAAACTATAGAAGCATGCATTTTAATTTTAAACAAATTCATATTTTAATTATATAGTTAATCTAGATTTTGGGGGGCATTGATTGATTTTATTTATTTAATTGGTATTAGGAGTTGAACATAATGGTGTTTAGCCACTGAGCCATGTCCCTGCCTTTCCCCTTTTAATATATTTTGTTTTGAAACTGGGTATCCCTAAGTTGCTTAGGGCCTTGCTAACTTGCTGATGCTAAGTTCAAACTTGTGATCCTCCTGCCTCAGCCTCTGGTGTTGCTGGGATTATAGTTGTGTGCCACAAGTTTTTGTTGTTTTTTGGTTTTTTTTTTTACTTTAAAATAGTTTGTGACACCAGTGAGACTAAGATTTAGGTTTTAAATACTGCTATTATACCAAGTGCAAAATCGAGCTCTTTGGGAGGGGTAGCTGGTTCCGGAATTAAAAAATTAGTATCAAAAATTGTAGTGGGGATTCAATAATGAAGAGGATTATTACTGTTCTAATGTTGACTATATGAAATTAAATGAAAATAAACCCATTCAATTTAAAAAAAAATAGTCTGTGACACTGCAAGCAGGCAATCTAAAGAATGTGTAAGGAATTGTTGAATGTACTGGAAAATTATGTGAAAACATACGTTACCTCCATTATCATCCATTTATTTACTCCAATAAAATAAGGAAACAAATCTCTGCAGAATTTTTTGTCTTTCTTTTTTTAAGAGAGAAGGACAGTGAGAGAGAGAGAGAGAGAAAGGGAGAAAGAGAATCAATTTTTATTGAGTTTTTCACATAGCCTTCACATTGCTCTGACACTTAGTTGTGTACATGGGTGCTGGGGCTTGAACCCGTGTACTTGCACGTGCCAGGCTAGCTCCATAACTGCCGAGCCACCGCTCCAGCCCTTTGCAGCAATTTTTTAAAAGTTAACACCTATGTTTGAGTTAACAAAGTTTTAAATTTCACTTGGATTAAATATTATTTGAAGGAAACAGGACCTCGACCCTTCCCTCTGAAACACACATAATCCAAAACAAAAACAGCACAACTTACATTGGTTTGTAAGTCTCAGCATCTTTTCCAAGGAATTAAAGCACTGTCTCTACTTCAGTTGTAGTGACTACCTACCAAGGTTGTACTATTGGATTATCCACGGCTGGCATTCTTTTTACAAAACAAACTGGCTAAAAAGGGGGTCCTCTAAACACAAAACTAATGGCATAATTTCAGTGGTGTTGGCACTGGTGGGCCTTTCAGTTGAATCTTTATTTAATTAAAAACCTTATTTCTTTTGTCTTTCGGTATTTCTTGATATTTTCATTATCATCCTTATTTAACAGAAGTTAAGCTAAATGGGCACCTTTGAGTACAAAAATGTGTTTTGCCCATATATAGGACATTGGAAAGGATTGATACATGTGTTTCTAAAGTAAACTGCCTTGGGTTGGATGTCAGGTATAAACCTTTATTTGGAGAAAATGTGACAGTTTTTTTTATTTCTGTAAGAATAACATTAAGAAGATAATGGCAGTAAGAAAATTAATTTCCAAGAAAACATGCAAAATACCTAGCACCATGCTTGGCATAAACTCAGTGATGACTTGAGTATTGTTGATGATCATCTGTTTACTACTAAATTTAGCCTCAGCAGGCCTGGACCTTCTGGAAGATCTATGGCTGCTGCTAACCCTGCATGTCATTTTTTCTTTACCACAGGTTACCAGGGTGTCCCAGTGTTAAAGAAGATGCAGCAGAGCTTCAAAAGCTTTTTTATTTAGTGATAAAACCTTAACGTATTGTTTAAAATCATGATTTCTAATTAAGAGGCATTACTATTCAAGATAAAATATCTCCAGTTTTAAATTAAATCATTCAAAAATTTTTGTTTGTATTGCTCTTTCACCATTCCTTTTTATGTTCTTGGGATATTTTTAGTTCTCAAAATAATTTGAATTGTATATTTTTGAAACTTTCCAAATGCTTTCCATCTCTTAGCCTTTTACTATTGCTGTTGTCTCAAACCATGCCAGAGGGAAGAATCAGCCCTATCTTGTAGTGATCCTTCTCTCTCACCACTGGGAACACACAGGCTCTTTGGTGAATATTTATGTCAAAGGTGTGAATCTTAATTTGATATGAGAAAACATATTTTGTGATGAAAGAAAGCTGTAAATCTTATGTGTTGGAAACAAAGGGAGAAATTAAGACAGCTTTTGCAAAGATGTTCCTTCTGTTGGGCCATCAGTTCCCAAGGGACATGAGGGAAGCCATTTTGGTTTGACTCTTTTAAATGAGAATAAACAAATCACCCTACTGAGAATAATCATTGTTTAGATGAACATTGTATAGAATTAAGCATAATCATTTTTTTCTTCTGCTAATTTCTGAAACCTCCTACAAAGCAGTCACTTAACAGTCAGCTTTAATGTTCCTTCTGAAGGGAAATACATCCTGAGAGTATAATTTAAGCACATTATTCATTCGTGGGAGAGGGTGAATGGCATCCAAACAGCATGAGAGAATTGGAAATAGAATGTGTGAATGAAGATTGTAATGTTTTGTGAAAATTAAATTCAATATAATTCCACAATAAAATGTATACTCTATTTCCACGGTGTATGTGCAACCCACAGCGTTCAGAGAACAAATTATCTGAAATCAAGGTAAGCACACTGCAATATCTGGGCTGAATTCATCCTGACGCCTGTGTTTGTGTGACCCACAGAATATAATGATTTATTTCCACTCTTAACTACTTGAACATAAACAGTAATGATTCATGATGTGAAACTTCCATTAAATCTAATTTTCTTGTTATGCTTTATTGGGATACAGCCTCACTCACTTTTTTTTATATATACAGAGTATGTGGCTAACTTCATGCACAACGTTAGAGTTCAGTAGCTATGATAGAGACTTCATGACTTGTAAATCCTAAACTATTGACAATGGTGTTCTTTAAGAAAAAGTTTGGTGATCTCTGATCTAAAATAGAAGAGTGATACTTGTGGCTCAGTGTTCACCAATGTACAAAACAGCTAATTTCTAAGTCAAAAATAAACTGAAATGAAGTGGAGGAGGTCATGTAGCAGAGAGGATGAGGAGTAGGAGGGTTGAGATGAATTTTAAAACATGGAATAAGATATAGTTGAAAGAATCAGGTTACTTTGCCAGGCTAAGAATCTGATAGGGAAAGCAGTACTCTTCAAATACCTGTTTTCAAGTAGGGGAATGGTTAGACTTGTTGTATTTAATGCAAAGGGTAAAAATTGGAGCAAGGAGAATAGGTAGGAAGCTTACTGATGCACATTTGGATTCAAGGCAAAATTTGTCTAATAATAAACCTTTTTTTTTTTTTTTAAAGAAAGAGGGACAGTGAGAGAGATAGAAAGAGAACCAATTTTATTTAGTTTTTCATGTGGCCTTTATTGCTCTGTGTATGTTGTGCTGGGTTTTGAACCCATGTACTTGTGCATGCCAGGCAAGCGCCTTTACCACTGAGCCACCACTCCAGCCCTAGAACCTTTTAACTCAGGGACTTCTAGTACTTTAATCATTCAAGCATAGGCTATTTAAGTGCTTGGTCAACATGTCTGGTGGTGGTTAGACTGAACGATTTTCTTATTCTCTGCTTAATTCAGTATTAATATATACTGAGCACCTTCTTTGTTTGAATTACTCTTTTAGGCACTGGGATTAGAGCAGTAAGCAGCAGAGGCCAAGGGCCTGCTGCCCTTGAACTGACTTGCTAGTGTTCTTGACGGGGGAGGGGCCACATATAAAGACACAATCCAGGTGTTGTTAGGACCAATCTCCCTTTGAAGACCTAAGGAGAGTACTTCTGATAAGGGTTGAACTGTATCCTTCCAAATATTTATTGAAATCCTGATCCTGAGTAACTCACAGTGTGATAGTATTTGGAGATAGGTCTTTCCAGGGATAATCATTTTAAAATGAGGTCCTTAGGGGTGGGCCCTAATCCAATTTGATTTACAATGTTATAAAAATAAATTTAGACACAGAGGTAGAGACACAGTAAGTATCCATATGATACTAAAGGATTAAATGAATGCAATAGGAAAGCAAAAATTTGTCAGTGAGCCACCAGAAGCTGGGTGACAGATAACATGGGACGGATTTGACTTCACAGACTGTAGAAGGAACTGATTTGTCCGGCACCTTGCATTGGATTTTTAGCTTCCATAATTAATTGTGAAAAAATTAATTTCTGTTGTTTTGGCCAGTTTGTAATATTTTGTTAAGACTATGCTAAGAAAGTAATACATCTTACTCACCCCTCCTAACTTCTAGAGACCTAGGTGTGTCTAGACTTGTGGCAACGTCACTCCTGTCCCTTCCTCTGTCTCCACATAGGCTTCTCCCCTGAATCTGTGTGTCTTTTTCTGTGTGTTATCAGGACAGTGAACACTAAACTATGAACTAGGGTTAAATTAAAGTTTAACATAAGTTTTCCTTTACACTTGCTGCATATGAATATTTTATGAAGTTTGCTGAAACTTCCTAGAGTAGGGTTTTTTGTTTAAAAAATAAAGCAGCACCCAATGACAAAACTCAAAAGTAAAAAAAAAAAATTGAGTGAAATGGGTCATGTGTCATTTCTCCCCTTTTGAAATGAGTGATGCTCTTTTGGAAAGCATGGTCATTATGCACCTTGCACAAGGGGCACAAAGACTCCTCCGCAGAGTTCATAGGAGGCAAAAGCCAGGATGGTAGTGCGTGCCGACGCACCATCCTGTGAGCCACTGCTGTCTTTATGCCCATTTCAGGGTCTTTCTAGGCCATTTACAAAGTGAGTAGGAAGCCATTGGTTTCCTGTGGCTGAAGGACTGAACAGGAAGTTTCCTTACTTCCATGATGCTGAGCTATAACCTTCATAATTTACCTCCCAAATAACCAATCTAGCAGTCACTCCCAGGCCTTGTAAGCGATCCTCTCTTCTCTGGGTTACTGTGAGATCCTCATACTTGATTTTTGTCCTTCCACCTGATTCCCCCTGAGTAGCAAGGAGGGATTTTGAAAAGGTGAACCTGCTTATGTTAGTTTTGTGAGGCATTTAAAGCTTCTACTGCACTTATAATGTGATTGCCATCATTAACATAACCTTATGAATTCCTACACAGTCTTGGCTCTTACTTCTAAACTTTATTGTGCAACTCTTTCCTATACTCCATATTCAAGTCATGCTGATGCTATTTCAGTTTTCCAGAAAACCTATGAAAGTCTTTCCAATTTAAAGACATATCTCTGCTTTGGCAAGAATGTTCTTTTCCACTTCTTACCTCGGCCAACTCCATTTATGTTTGAGGACTCTGCTTATGGGTCATTTTGAGAAGACTTTCTGGAAAAATAATTCAAATCAGTTTTTCCTGTTACATCCTCCTCTATAAGATTTATCACAATTTAACAGTATATGCATATACAGTACACACACACATATGTATATATATATATATATATATGTATATAATACAGTTAACTCTCTGCTAGTAGGTGCTGAACACACATGTGAATGAGTATATTTTATGCTTAATAGGTAATAGAGACTGTAAACCTTTTTCATTCTTCAATTTTGTATGCTTTGAGTGTTTCTTCTGCATCAATCTATTATTTTAGTCCAGAATTGCATTCATATTTATTTACTACAAGTACTCCATAATACAATGTTTTTGTTTTCATGGAAGAACTGTTAGGCCACCATTATTTAGTTTAATGCATTGATTAGCAGAAGTTAAAAAGGAAATTATTTAAAAAGTATGAATAGGAAATGAATCCACTAACCTTATGTTTATAATATTGTAGCTTTCAAGTGGTTTGTAGGTAAGTATTGAGGAAAATGCTTAATAGATTGAAAACAATTGCCCTGTAAAAATTATAGCAAAGGAGTATTTAATCCAAAGGGGGCTAATAAATGTCTCAAAGGAACAGGGTTGTAATTATATTTAATCACTATCATTAAAAATAATATTTCACAGGTTGAATGATTTACCTTAGTGTTCTGAATACCAGGTAAACAACAATCATTAGTTTTCTAATATTTAGCTTGTTGTGAGAAAGGAGCAGAGTAAGAGTAACACATTTTTATTTGCTAAGAGAGGAAAACATGCTGTTCTGAAATCACCTGTAGGGTGAAATAAATATAAGAGAAAATAGTTCTTATAATTGCTTAAAATCCATTGAAAAGATTGCCTCTCCATGCAAAAGAAGGGAGAAGCAGATCAATGGGACAATATGATTAATTTAAAGTTAAAGTAAGGAAGGTTTCCCATTTGTCACCCAGTGCCAATTTGCAGTAAACCTTAGCATTTCTTCTAAGGGCTGCTGTGAACGACTGTAAAGCAATCAGCCTTCCTGGAACTGGAACCGAGGGCTGTCCTGAGTCTTCTTTGAGAGCACAGCAATCCCCAGATTAATCTTAGCTTCTTTTCTGTCAACATGAATATTAAGTGATTTCCTCTCTAGTGCACTACCAAGATGCCTTATTTCGTGTTGCTTTCTAGGGACTATGCAGTTTTTCCCTCACACTGAAGATGAACACATAGACTTGTCCGGGGTGGTGGACAAGTCTCTATCATTACATGTAAAGTTCTACCTCATCGTTAAGCTTTATGCCTAAGACATCATGACCTGAAAGTATACACAAGAAAAGGGAGTTCACAAGGTTTCATAACTAGATCATAGATTTTGACTTCTTTCAAATCAACTCTTTTGATAACTGTCTTTTATGAATTGCTTAATATGAATACAAGGAATATCAATTATATCATAATTTAAAATCCTGTGCGTACAAATGAGCATTCTCATTAAGCAAATAATGTTAATATTTCATTTTTATTACCAGCACTGTGAACATTTATGAATTATAGATACAGATTTAAATTTAGATTTGGCATAAATATTCAAGTATTTTCTGATTGTTTTCACAAATATTAGTAGGTGAGGTAATTGCATTTCCCGTTCTCCACATCTGTGAAGGTTTCTTTTAAAATGTCACAGGGCCTTCCTAGTTTACATCCTCTCATCTTTCTTTTCTGCTAGTTCAGTTTTAAATATGTTCCCTTCCACCTGTGCTATAACTCTAGGACATAAAAGAAGTAGTTAGGAACAGATGATTTTTTATGTGTATTGTTTCCTTACAAATGCCTACTAATGCAATTAGTTACATTCCTGAGAGAGTCTTTGTATTTATCTATTATATTTTGAACAAATCAAGGCACAGTCTTTTCTAACACATTAGGGTGTTTATTGCCTCAGCTGGTTTGCTGACAGATGTTCCTTTTGGATGGAAGAAGAACTAATACAGCTAGTTCAATTAAAAAAAAAAGAAGTTGTGTCTTGGGTAAATTCACAGCTTTGTATTTCTCATTTTTACAGGAGCTGTCCTTAGAGGAAATATCACCTTTATTGTTTTTTCCCTTTCTGTGATATTTATTAGTCACTTGAACATTACTTATTAATAAGTAAGTGATGAATGAATGAATGAACACAGCCCTTTGAAGAAATAATATTATTTACACACAGCATAAATGTCCCTGAATATGGAGTGGGATGACAGTATGGCAACCTTTCCTCTAAAACTTTATGAACATTTCAAAGTGCTGGCTGTCCGGTGCTACTTTGTGCTTTGCAGTGTGTTGAGAAGAAAGATTAAAAATGTCAAACTTTGTATTTCCACTGTTCTCAATTTTGGCTTTTGTTGTTACAGAGTCTCTGTCAAATCACTTAAAATTTCATAGCTTGCAAGTTGAATACATTAAAATCTGATTTATAGAAAATGAACCATAAATCAAAGAGGAAGATGTCATCTTGCTCTGGTTGGTGACATAGATATGCACCTGTACATGAAATAGACCACCTCTATACATTAGCATTTTATGGCATTCTGTATTATAGAATGGCCAAGTAAATTTATTACAAATCATGTATTTCCTAAAAGCTGCACTTGAGAACTTTTTTTTCTTGCCCTACCCATATTTGAAAGTATAGGAAGTGGAATGCTGTGTGGGCATAGAAATACTTCAGGTGAAAATACTGATGAATTTCAATAATTGAGGAAATTGGAAATATCAATAAGATTTTTTAGGATTTTTTGTTTTTCTTTTTAAGAGAGAAGGCCAGTGAGAGAGAGAGAGAGAGAGAGAGAGAGAGAGAATCAATCTTTAATGAGTTTTTCACATGGGTTTTGTTGCTTTGACATTTAGTTGTGTATGTGGGTGCTGGGGTTTGAACTCATGTACTTGCGCATGCTGGGCAAGCACTGTAACTGCCGAGCCACTGCTTCAGCCCCAAGATTTTAGGTTTATAGGAATGTGTTTTTGTTTCTCTTAGAGGCTAGGCACTCTCTTTTGAGATTATTGGGGATTCCAGGCCTTATTAGCAACTTGGAGGTGGATGAGGAATAGTTAGTGTGGCAGGGTTGAACCTTACACTGTTTCCTTGAATTAACAGAAAAAACATTTTGTACTTTTATTTTAATATATACACAAAATATAATCTATGTCTTTTCTGTAGAAGGAAGGCTTTAGTTATATAATATTTAATTATATAATATTTAATTATGTAATATTATTTCTTATGGAACTTAAAAAAGACTTAAAAGTACTGTCCTTTGCTAAGATAAGGAAATTTCTTGAAAACAGTTTAAAACTTTGGGCCACCTTTTGTTATCTTGTACTGTTGTGTTAGTCAACTTGTGAATAAAGCACTTCACAAGATCATTGTAGAGGAGAAAATCTATATTTTGGACTCACAGTTTCAGAGGTTCATTCCATGGTCAGTCATCGTCTTTGCTCTGGGTCTGAGGTGAAGCAGGATGTAATGGTGGAAGGGTTTGGCAGAGGAAACCATCTCAGGCCCTGCAGCCAGGAAGCAGAGAGAAAGAGGAGCCAAGGGAAAATACATGATCCCCAAGGGTACATCCCCAGTGACCTACTTCCTCTAGCCATACCCCACCTACCTAGGGTAACTAGCCAGAAATCCATTCAAATTATTAATCCATTAAATGGTTTAATCCTCTGATTAGGTTACAGCTCTCATAATCTAAGTATTTTGCCTCTGATCATTTCTGCATTGCCTAACATAAGCTTTTAGAGGGGAACACCTTATCTTCAAACCATGAATACTATTATTTAGGTTTCATTTTCTTTTTGTAATTTGCTTTTTGTTATCAGAAAATGTAATACATAAATTCAACATATTGTTCCCCTTACATTGGTGGTTATTATACTCAGTTGTGCCTTCTTGTGATTGTGCTTTGTCTTCTTAAAACTCTTCAACTTTTTAGGGATTAAATTAGACCGGTTTTTAAACATAATTCCTAATTTAAGTGTTTAAAACAATGCTTTAGGGGAGGGAGACATCTTAATGTACATGGTCCTAAAGCATCTAAGGGAAATGTTTTAGTATTTATTATAGCTTACTTTAAATGACAGATGTTTTGAAATGTAGAGAAAAATAAGTGAAATCAGAGGAAGGCAGGATCTTACTTATGTCAAGCTATGTCTCACTAAACAACTATACTTTTTTTTTTTAAGAGAGAGGAGGGACAGTGAGAGACAGAGAAAGAGAGACACAACTTTATTTAGTTTTCCACATGGCTTTAGTTGCTCCAACACTTAGTTGTGTACGTGGTGCTGGGGTTTGAACCCAGGTCCTCGTGCTTGCTAGGCAAGCGCCGAAACCGCTGAGCCACTGCTCCAGGCCAAACTATGAATTTTTTAAGAAATTAAACTAGATAAAATCTTTGCCAGTGTTTGCTCTAAAAATTAAGTGAAACTGTTCAAATAAACATTAGTTATAATTAAAACTATCAACGGTGTAGCACTTTGCATCATAAACAACTCACAATAATGTACAGGTAAATCTGTATGAAGCATTAAATTTGCTCAAATTAAAGTTATATGCACAGTATTATAGAATTTTTTTTTGTTTTGTGTATCTTTCTTCTCCAAAAAAGATTAAAGATAAAATTATAAGCTTTCAGTATTGTTTTGTTTTGTTTTGTTTTTGTGATACTGCAGATTTAACCCAGGGGAGCCACATCCCAGCCACTTTACTAGGCAGCCACATCCCAGCACTTTCTATATTATTTCTTTATTTCTTTATTTATTTTTAAAGAAAGAGGGGACAGTGAGAGAGAGAAAGAGAGAAGCAATTTTGATTTAGTTTCCATGTGACTTTCATTCCTCTGAAACTTTGTTGTGTACGTGGGTGCTGGGGTTTGAACTCATGTACTTCCCCATGCTGGGCAAGTGCCCTAACTGCGGAGCCACCTCTTCAGCCCCATTTTTTATATTTTTATTTTGAAACAGAGTCTCATTGCCCAGGCTGGAGCATTCCGGTTTGTCTTAAAGCATTCAACAAACTGATTCTGATCAATGCCAAATTCTATAGACTAAAGCTGGAAAAGCTGAATTTTTTTAAATGAAGGGATTTGATCATAGCCACCTTTAAAAATGATATTGAAGCAGTTCAATTAAACTGTTGCTTTCCTTTAATAAATGGGCTCTCTCCTAAGAAAAATCTTGAGCAAAAATAAACTGTGATCACATGGTACATGTGAAATATGTATTCTAACCTTCTATAAAATAGAGACAAAATTTTCTCTTTGGTTTGAAAACCTTGAGTACTGTTCTTATTCATATCTTCCTGTGTGTCTATATTAGCTATTTAAATTCTCATAATCCTCATCTGTAAAAAAGGGATCGTTAAAAAAGGTTGTACTGAAAAATGAAATAACATCATCTCAGTAAAGCAGCTTGTCTTTAAAAATTTAACAGAGTAAAATTATAGTGATAATTTTTGTTGTTGTTTTTAAAAATTAGTGTTACCAAAAGTGACTTAGCAGTTGTTAAAGATATTATGTATACCAGAGTACTTTTCTGGGCACCACAAATACTAGAATAAACCCTACAGAAAAAGCAAGATCTTGTATAATTAACTAAAATTCTAGGACATCAATTGATAAACTACTTCTTTCACTCTTATGTACAGATTACTAACAAGCCTGGTCAATTCTGACTTCACTTATTGCAGGTAATTGCTGGGGTGGGGCTTGGCATTGAGGAATTATTGGTAAAGGTTAGACAAGAAAATATTGGAATCAGCAGGGACTGTGGCCCATCATCAATTGGACCTTCCAGTCTTATATAGATTTCCATGGGTTTTGTTCTTGAAAGTAAACTTATGTATGAACATATACATGTTCTAGAATTTCTATCTCTGCCACTACCTCTGTACCGTGAGGCCAGAATTATGTTTTCATTATAGGTAGATGCTAAAAACATAGATCTCATAGAATAGAGCAGAATAGTGATTAATCGAGGCTAGGAAGCAGAAGGCGATAGAAAGAGGCTTGATAAAGTGAAGCAAGATACAGTTCGATGGAAAAAACAAGACCCAATGACCTACAGTACAGTGACAAGTGTTTACAACAATATGTTTTACAAAACAAACAAAAAAAATGGTAGAGAGAGTTCAAAGGCTGAATACAAGAAAATGATAAATGTCTAAGGAGGTAGAAGTGCCCATTACCCTTATTTGATCTCTATACATGTAAATTTGTATCAAATTATCACAATGTATCTCATCAATTTGCATGATTTTTACATGTCAAATAAAATGGGCAAAAAAATAGACTTCTGATCCATATACTTAACAATCCTGCCATTTTTATGAGCTTCCTTGGCATTCAAAGAGGCACTTGACATGTCTACTTCAAATACTTTCCTTCTCTGGGAAAAAAAGGGTTAAATCAAAGTACTAGGACACTAGAAACTGCACGAGATGTGGACTCCTCTCCTCCTAGCATGCACTCTGATCCATAATTTTGGTTTTGTTTCAATAATTAATAAAATTACTGATATCATTGCAGTTACTTTGATATGAAAGTCAACTACAATTAGTTTATAGATCACATTATTTTTCCACTTGTGTAGACCTCATTTCAGTACTTGCAAAAATTCTCATAACAGTTTACCTTTAATGATTAAAAAAAAGTAAATGCTATTGAGAAAATAGGCATCGCTTCTTAGCTACCTTACAGCGAACAAGCATTCACATTTGGGAACTTAACAACACAAAGCCAGCCTTCTTAGCTTTAATCCTTTAGCTTACACTAGGTTTTTCCTGGAATGCTTTGTGCCAGTCACTCATATTCCATATTTCACATATTAATTGTATGCATTAGTTAATTTTCTTCTCATAACACAGAATAGGTGATACTATCACCATCATTTTTACACTAAGGTATTAATGTGTGAGTAATTTGTCTAAAGTTGCCCAATTCCTGTGTCAGGATTTGAACTTTGAGTCTACAATCCATGTTCTTCAATGGCCCTACTGCACTGGCTTACACTGACATGATATTTTAAAATTCAAAACAGAGTAGTTTGCATGTATATCCTCATTTTATCTTTCACACAGTATGGAGAAGCAGATAGATCTTTTAGCCCATTTTACAGATGAAATAACTAAGACTCAGAGAAAGTGGTTTCGAAGCAATGTGAGACTAAGCTAGGCCCAGAAGTGATTGGTTTTATTCACTGTGAGATATTTGTCTCACTCACTCTCTTAGGTTGAGATAGAGATGGATCGATGTTTCCATAGCCCCCAAATTCAATAGGTCTTCCAATTTCCCAGAGACCTCTGGTTTCTTCAACACAGCTTCTTTGTTTATTTTGGGCTCCCTATGACCTAACCAACCATAGGCTTTATCTTTTTGAAATTACTCTAGGTCAGAATAATAGAAATAGTTTCTGTTGTTTAATTCAACTGTTAATAGTTATGTATCATGGAGGCCTTTTGACGTTTTATCAGTTCCCAATGTTAATGAAACTGACTTGCTAGGAATTCTTCATTAGAAGATAGATTTGTAATGGAGGCAATCTTCACGATGAGATACAGTTTTGAAAATTTAGTGTTTTTCTGGCTAATCAATAATTTTTTTAACATCAAAAGTATTCCTGAGGCTAATTGCTCATTGGGCCACATTGAATACTTAATATCCCATTTGATTATGTCTTCAAATTTGAAAAAAAACTTTTTAAAATATCATGAGGATACAATAGTTAGGAAGTATACCTATTAGTTAATGAAACCAAGATCAGAAGTCTCAAATGAAGAGTACTTTCTGGTGCTTTTTTCCCTTTCCATGTCCTGGAACCCTCATTTATTTACTTTTGCTAATTACTGTGTGTCTACAATGGTGTTTATTCCACAGGTAGTGCTGTCCAGTCCATAGAGGAACATTTACTGTGTGACCTAATTATGGATCACAGTAGAACTTCAATGGGAGTGAATGTCAATGCTAGCCGGGGATGTCTTACTTATACCACATATGCTTCAGTGAATAAATTATTGCCTGGTTCTGAAATTGAGAATTGATTTGAAGAACATATTGGTTTACCGGAGTTGTGTTTCCATATGACTTGGTGGTTATTAGACACACTCCTCTAATCTCTGAGTACAGAAGGTAGATTTTTAGACATTTTAGCATTAAATAATATTCTCATGCTATGTTTGTTAACCTAAACAAAAGATAGATTGAACTGCAAAGCTCACTTGACAAATGAGCACATTTTACTCTCTTCCTGTAGTTTCCTTCTCTTGGCTTTTGTGTCCTGTGTTTCTTCCCAAGCAGTGTTATGCAAATGAACCAATTAATGGTAGATAAAATGGTCTTCCTACCTCTCTGTGTTGGTAACTGGATGGATAACACCGTAAGTCACGTACCTATTCAGTGGATTCTATAGGCCACTGCGAGGGTCTGATTAGCTTGACTGTGGAAGACAATCGCAGAGGCATCTGCTCCGTTAATTTTGAGAGAAAATTTACCAGATGGAGGCTGAAGATTTAAGTGATTAGAAGGTAGTAGATTGGAATACAAATTGGATTAAAAGAAATTAGATTGATATAAATCGAATTGAGTCACAACAGTTTGTGTTGTTCGTACCAAGGGCCAGTGGATTATGGGAGAAGCAGATGCTCCAATGAGATAGGAATTAATGTGGCTTTGACAGTCCATCTGCGAAGGTCTGAATATCGAGTACATCCCTAATCTCTCTCTCCATTTATCAATGCCATAATGTTAATTAGTACTTCATTCATTAAGTTACTTACAGGAGAAAAAATCTCACCCCTATCCCCTCTTTGCTCGAGAATTTGTTATTCTGCCAAGAACTAGAAAGCTCTTTTCAGCTGAGCTAGCCACTGTTGACTGTGAGGGTGGACCTGTGTCCCTTCCCTCATGTGTACAACTGTCTCTAGCTAGAGTGCGGGACTTTGAAAATATTCACTCCTAAATTTTTATTTATAAATATATAGTCAGTTGGATCCTTGCATTAATGCCCTGACACAATTCCACTTAAAGGAGTGGATATATTATTCTGCTAAAATAATTATTTATATTATACATTCTGGTTTTTACAAGATATTCACTGAGTCATATGTTTTGTTTAATGGAATAAATATTTGACATTAATATTGAGTGTCAGATTCTTCCTTGAGGGGAAAAATGAGACAAGTTTTGTTCCATGATTCTGTTTGTTTATACTCATGGCTCTGTGTATATGAGTGTCTACATGTGTGTTTGGTGGCTCTGGGCTAGTTTGTTGCAATTACTGATGCTATTGTATTTTGGTATACAGTGTTTAGCCCTGATTGTTCAAAAAAATTAAGCAAAGTGTACAGAAACACATAGTCTTGAATACTTGTGCTTATTCTGGGAATATGATCCTTTAAAATCCAAGGAGGATTGACATGGAACCTCATTATTATACCTTTGGTCACAGAGGTGAATTTCAGCATAAGGCAGTTCTGTCTTGGATCCCATCCAAGGGAACTGAGCCAGTGGAGATCCAAAGGTGATCTCACGTCTCTGGCAGCCTGAGGGTGTGTGGACTCTAAGGACAGCCATGAGGAAATGCCCTTGTGTATTAATAATAATCAGACAGATACAACTTCTGGAGACTAAGGCAGTGAGATGGACCAAAAAAGGAGCATTGAATCCTGTGATGCAAGAAGCATAGCATTAAAGGTTGTGCCAAGTCATTCAGAAATAATTGTGATACAAACGTGGGCTGCCTGCCAGTGTGCAAGCAGGAAGAATTTCTGTTTTTGTTGTGTGAAGCAAGGTAATGGCTTGTGCAAAAGTGTATTAAGTGTTATAAAATTTGGTTTATTAAAGAAAATTCTATGGGCAGTGAGTGCTTCAGAGAGTGTGCTTAATGTAGGAAATATGTATGTATATTCCTCACCCTGGATGACAAGGGACTTCCTGGGTACTTTCCCTCCAACATCCATTACTTGGATGGGTTTTGTAAATACTTTTAAAATTGGCTAAAGAAACTGATGCTTAAAAAAGAAGATGAAGAAGAAGAAAAAAAAAACCTTTCTTGTACTTTAGAAATTATCTGTCCTCTAAGTGCTGGGACTGAACTTCAGATCTGTCTAAATCCAGTCAATGCACACTATCTGCTGAAGCCCTGTATTTAAACACTGTATGTAGTCTGCATTTCTAATTGTATGCTCATGGATCTAAATTGATTTTAATGTAGATGGTATCAAGCTAAATTGCAACACAATTTAAAAAAGGAGAAGAAAAAAACGCTAAAATCTATGCCTGGAAAGTATAAACTACAAAGCAAAATTAGGGTGATAAAGAACAATCACTAAAATTTGTCTCTTGCTGTTGTGAGAGAGATTGAATAACACCTAAAAATAATTTGGCATTCAGGGTCAGTCTCGTGTTCCAGCTTTGACACTTCAGTGCTCAATCTAATTGTCCTTTACCTAATTGGTGGTGGATGTCTTCGTTAAGAACCGTCAGTACATCGAGGTGGTGCTTCTTGAGCCTGGCACAGCCGAACATGTGCTCGTATTCACGCTTTTGTTTCTGTGATTTACCATTGGCTGTTGAACACATTTTTGAACCCCAGTGAGGATAATTAAAGTAATGACTTTGTTGTAAACTAATGACAACAGAGATCCAACCTCCTCAATTGCTGATTGTTGATAGACTTTAGACAGTTGATATATTTTCCCTGTGAAATATTTCAGTGTTTTTGTGCCATTTTAGTTCAAATTCCCTGTCATGGACATATAGATGCCATGATGTACAGATACTGACGCTGGTGCATGTGTCAGTTGCATAGATACAACTGTTCTCTATTATTGTTAAAGATTTCCCAAGGAACATTCAGAGGCTAAAATTGCCTAGGCTCCTACCTAGTTACTAAGCAATGCCTCTTTATTTTATGTTTAAAAATACTCATAAACCAGATGGAAAAATGTCAGCTGGATTGTGTGAAGGCCTCCATTGTTATTTCAAGGATTGCTGCCTGAGGCAACTGACCTGTGGATCTGATGTCAGCCTGGGAAGTTTGGTAAATGTATCAGGCACAGGCTATCTCAATGAATTGGAGGCTTCTGTATATTCCAAATTTACAGTAAACACAGAAAATGAGAAGCATGGCCAAATTTTAATATAGGAAATAATATGCTGACACCTTTGATTATAAACAAGTATCACAATGACAGTATGCAACATGGGTAAAATCTCTGATAAATGACAAGGTTTGGCCTGGTACTTCACAGTTTGTGCTTCATCTCAGGACTCACAAGGCAATTTGCTTAATCCTCGCTGTGTAAACTGGATTCAGAGAAGTCCAATTTGTAATTCAGCTGATTGAAAAGATGGATTTCTACTGGCTAGGGGAGTGGGAAGAATTTAGATTACTGCACGAAAGTTGGGGAAGGTTCACTGTCTAACTACTTCCTTGTTTAAACATAAGCTGTAAGGAGTTTGGAGAGGTGGCTAAGTGATAGAGCATGGCATGCTCAAGGACCTGGGTTCAAACCCCAGCACCATATACACAGCTAAGTTTTGTAAAAAATGAAAGTTAGATGAAAAAAAAATAAATTGGCTCTTTCTCTCTCAAAAAAAAAAAGGAGAAGGAGAAGGAGAAGGAGAAGGAGAAAAAAAGAAAAGAAAAGGATAGATAAGATAAGATTTAGGTAGCTGTTCCAAAATCCTCATATATTTTTCTAGAAATAAAATGATGAGGGAGGGGAAAGAAGATACTTGGAAGAGAGAAACTGTGAGGCTTTGAGAATAATGACTATGTGAAATTGAGTCTCTTGAGAGATGGTGGCAGTGGAGCTGACAGGCAGACATAAACCTGGAGAAAAGGGGGAACACAGGAGAATCTGTGCTAAGTTGATATGAATGAAACTGAAGAGTTAAACCCCAGAACTGGGATTTTGAGCACTGGGACTTAAACAAGATGGGGATGATGCTAGGAGGAGGCTTGAGGTGTGGCACAGGAGAGAGGAGAGGTATCCCTTTTCAGATACAGATTTGAGAGCCCCGACTAAGTGTTTGGGTGGATAAGGTAACAAAGCCTCGCTCTTTCTTTAGTTGGAGACACTGAAATGGAGATTTGGCTTCTGTCACAGAGAGGATACCTGACACAATGAGAGAGAATGAGGACTCTGACAGGGACCCAGGAGAGCAGAGGATTAAGGCACGCACACTTGGAAGGCCTCTAATGGCATCACAAATATTAGACTCAATTCAAACTCTTAATTCCACAGTTTCATCTGTTGGAAAGTTTTTTGTTTTGTTTTTTTTTGGTTTTTTTTTGTTTTAGGATAGATATTGATAACAAATAAAACCAGTAATAATGTTCCTTTAGAAAAATCATGATGTATATATCTTTAAGAAAACACACAAAGTCTTTATTGCTTTCTTTGAAACAGAAACATAAACGAAATATTAAACAAACATCACTGTAGAATTTGTACCCTGTTCTCCTAATTTTCACTTCCTGCTGCTTTATAAAGTGCAACTATTCAGAGTACTTGACTATAAAAGCAACTTCCTATATTTTAGAAGTGCCACCCTATTCTAAGCTGTCATTACTCCTGTCTTTCACAATTGCTGTAGCTCTACACATTTTTATTCTCTCGCTTGTCAGCATTTTCTTTCCCCTCAGCATAGTCCAGAATAATTCTGTTTGTTCCTCTCCCTTTGCTTTGTGACAAGAAAGCATTGCATTTTGAGAGTGGCAGGATAGAGGTTAATTCCACATCCTCGTGGTAACAACCTGAGAAAATCTAGGATGATCGGTTTCATTTGATCCCTCATTTGATAAGGCTTCAAAGTAAATAGACTGAGTGGAAAATAACATTTTTGATAAATTTTCTAGAAAGTGCAGATGTTTTCTAAAGACCTGAGGAACTGAGTCTCATATATTTTAGTGAAACATAATTCAAGCAGAAAAAGATCATTTTAAAACATTGATAGCATTCTCATCATTTGCTGCTTTTCTCCATTCAGCAGAAAAAAAATAAGCTCTTTATTTTTCTACACACACAGAATCTTTTAACTGAAAGCTACACTCAGTATTTCTGTGTAATAGTGATGTTATCTGGAGGTCATTGTGTTCTGAAACAGAAGACATTTCTTGAAAGGATATTTAAAGTTTATTAAATCACTTACTTTTAAAAGAAATCAACAGTGTCATTAATAGACCAAAATAAAGAGAAAGTAGATCTCCAGATGAAAAATATCCTATCCATTAAGGTAACATATTCCTTTTTTACTAAAGTGACTCCAGCTTTCAGTCTCAATTTAACCAACCATTTATAGAGCTATACCACAACCTACCTTATTAAAATTAGGAGTTTACCAAATAAAACTGTAAAAGATTTTTTTAAAGAAATTAAGCCAAATTTATATGTATTCAATATTTGAATGCAACACATAAAATGAGAACACAATTCAAGCTCAAAATATTTCAAGGTCCTAAAAATTTGAAAATAGATTGTATTTCAGGCTATTTGCAGCTGAATAAATGGACCCATTTTCAAGCTGTTTTGTATCGGAAAGCTTATCTAAGATGCTTTTAGTGGAGTAAGCATTTTACTTAGACTGATGCATGATGGAAAAGTGAATTCGGCGTGTATATTGTAAATACCTCTGCAGAAAGGTGATGCTGCCGCACCCCGCTTCGGTTTGGTCAACTGTGAAAACCCATCCACTCAGCATGATGGTCAAACACAAAGCCCTAAGTACAAGTTATATTTAGCTGTCCTTATAAACCTTTTTGCTCCCAATGTCCAACCTTCAGCCAAGAATTTTAGCATGCCTTTGTACAATATAAAGAAGACTACATGTGGCTGTCCCTGCCATTCAAGAATAAAACAATAGCAACAACTCTTCACTTTCAGGATCACTGTACTCATTTTAGGTAGGGCCAAAGACTCCTTCAAGTACAGTGATCAAGGATCTCCAAATAAAAGTATTTTTTTTATGGCAAGAGGTCTAGTCTTATTGTAAAAATGCACCATGTCAAAATATTTTAATTTAGAGATTTCAAAGAAAAACATGTTGCTCTTAGCGGGAAGAAATAATTTTCATTTGTTCCATCCCTTGAAACTGCTTGCAAGAAGTTTAGCTAGGTTCTAAACTAATATTCTTGCTTATATTATGTCACTTAAATCAGGTGACTGTGCCCTCAATAAATATCATTTGTTATCCTTAACCCTCTTTAAACATTTAGTGTAAATTCTACCAAAACATGCATGCTTCCTATGTACCAATTAAAACAGTGGTTTCAAGATTTTCTTGAAAAAAAAAAAAGACATCAGTGTTGGTATAGCCCATTTTGGTAAGATGGTTGAGGGATGAAGAAGGTTATTAAGTATCAATATTTGTTTACATTCTAGTCAATATAATTTTGAAGTCATTTCTTCCCTGTGCCTGGACAATAATGCTTGATACTAAAGTCCTACACAGTCAGTTCATAATGAACTGCCATTGAAGCTTTTTTTAAAAGCTATTTTAGAGATTTTTGATAGTGATAATTGAGGTGTAACGTAAGTTTATTTGGGCTCTCTGTTGAGTTTTGATGAAGGTACTCAGTACTATGAATTTACCTCTTAAGAATGCTTTAATAATTTCCCAGAGGTTGATAATTTCCAAGAATTTCTTGATTTCTGTTCTTATCACCTGTTTGTTCTTTTCTTCTTTTAAGAGGGTATTATTCAATCTCCAAGTATTTGTGTATTTTCTGTAATTTTTCTTGCTGTTAATTGCTAGGATTATGCCGTTGTGGTCTGATAAGATACATGGAGTTATATAAACTTTTTTGTATTTGCTAAGATTACTTGTTTGCTAAAATATGATCTATTTTGGAAAAGGATCCATGTGCTGCTTAAAAGAGAGTAAACAGCTGATTTGGAATTAAGTATTCTGTAGATGTCTGCTAGGTCCATTTGGTTTATAGAGTTGCTTAGGCTGGAGGCTTCTTTGTTGATTTTTTTGTTTTAATGATGTGTCTATTGCCAATAGTGTTGTATTAAATTCCCTTAATATTATTGTGTTATTATCTATCAGTGGGTTAATGTCATGGGGTAATTTTTCTACATATTTGGGAGCATAGGAGTTTGGTACATAAATGTTAACTATTATATCTTCTTGATGTAGTGTTCCCTTAACTAAGATGTAGTGGCCTTCTTTGTCTCTTCTGACTAATTATTGATCAAAGACTACATCAATGTTTATAGCAACTTAATTTATAATAGTGAAATTTTAGAAACAACCTAGATGCCTTTCACTGGATGATGGATCCAAAAACTGTGATATATACATACATATAAATATATATATATATATATATATATATATATATATCTCACATACACACAATGGAATTTTTCTCTACTATTACAGAGAATGATATCATGGCTTTTGCAGGTAAAAGGGTGGAAATGAAAAAAATCATGCCAAATGAAATATGTCAAACCCAAAGACTATAGGTTCGGATGTTTTCTCTCATATGTAGAAAATAGAATAAAACCTAAGACAGGATGAAAGTTAGTTAATTTTTTAAAATAGACCCACCAAATCTGAAGTAACAGATAAGCAGTGTGAATTATGGTTATAAAGGGGGTATGAAGGAGAAAGGGAGGGAAGAGAAGGAGGAAAAAGAGGGTGGTCAATACCGTAGAGTACAGTGATTTGCATGAGCACCCAAATGCATCCAGACAGGTATATAAATCTAGTAATTTCAATGTTTAAATTCCATACGTATGGTCATTTAAATCTACAACTTGGGGGAACTACAGAGGAGTCATGCAATATGGGAGTGGAGGAAGGGGCAGATCCTGGACAAGGATCAGGTTTAAGCAACTCTGTCAATATGCATGCATGAATGAATGTGAACCAAGGAATATCTACATTATGTAAGACAATGCTGAACCAATAAAAAACAATTGAGCTACTTATAGCTCCTTTGAGATAATTACAAAAGGGACATTTTCTATTCATTTATGTAACATAGTGATTGAACACCTAATATTTTCATCTTCAGAACTTAATACAGTATATGGCAAAGCTGAATAAAGTTCAGGGCTATGAAGAATAAATCCATCAGAGAGGGAAAAATAAGGAGCATACACAGGAAGACCTTAGGTTTATTAGGTAGGAACAAGGAATAAAAAGCTACATATTGAGTGACCTAGAATGGCATAAGAGGGACCATATTTTATATAATGATGGTTCTATGTCTTTATGGGGTCACAGGCTCCTTCAAGTATAAGGATCAAGGTTATCCTAATGAAAGGGTTGTGCATTTTAATAATGCTTAGTAAGAGTAGCAAACATTTTCTGAGTTCCTTCCTTCTGTGCAAAACATGGAAAAAAGGCATTCAGTCAACTAGCAATACTATTGGGATGGTACTGGTATATTCTGAAATATGTAAATCAAGGTATGGAGAGGAAAAAAACTTACCAAAATTTACATTTCTACCTAGAGTTTGAACAAAATCAATTTCAAGCCAGAGTTCTGCTGATAATCTATATTAAATGCTAAAGATTTACATTATCATTTCAAAAAAGATTACATGCACACATATATACCAAATTGTGTATCCAGTTTCTTAGATATCATCCCTTAACCTCCATTCCATGTAAGGCAATCCATAGCTTAAAAATCATATTTAAGGAGTGATGGCATAATGCAGTGACATTTCCATCCTAGGCCAATGTCTTCAGTAGGCAAATGCTCACGAGAAATGGATAAGCCTAACATCAGCCTTTGTAGCCATCACTTGGACATGTGGCAGCTAATGTATTTGACTCATGACCGCTATAATTTTTTTTTAATGATTTAGCCATTATTCTTTTAAAGAATATTATATCTGTATTATACTAATATTTTAGTTATGTCTTCTAAAAATCCTCAACATACTAAATAATAAAACAAATTTGTCTCCAATTTTAATCAGGATATTGAATTTCAATTTGATTTTATAATAAAATGCTTCAAAGTAAAGGAAAATATTTAAGAGTTCTAAGTGAATTTATCAAAAACTGAATATTTAACAAAGGTTAGCACATGTGTTAAAATGTCAGATGTGGTGGGAATGGTGTTTTCTAGACACTGATTGTGGGTCTTTGGCATCTTTTGTTTCTGAGATTAATGTTACTATTACAGAATTTTCAGATTATAATTGTTATGAAATAGAATAGAGGGCCAAAATGTTATCAGTTCATCAGAAGTTTAAGTAGTATGCCATTTTTTTGAGACTTGAACATAGTCTCCATCAAATGTTGCTAATTTTTAAAAAATTAAAAATTATTTAGCAATTTTATGAGTTTGAAGTTTAATTCATTAAATCATATTTTGGAAAGCCAAATGCAATTTTAAACCATGTCAAAATATATGATGATAAGAAAATAACTATGATGATAAGAAGCTAAATTTCAAATATATCTTTCCTAGAATAGGGACTGTTTTTGTCATTTTAAGGTGAATCTGCATAACCCATGAAAACCTCTGATTTGGTGGCAAATCACTCTTTAAAAAATGCCTTCAACCATGGATGATGTAGCAAATTGATTTGAAATAGTATTGGATGAAAGTCCAGGTTAATATATTGCCTCCTCACTGAATTGTAGGAAAATGAATTTATAAAGTAGGAAATTAATTTGTTATTTCTCAAGAGGATTATCACCCCTAAAAATTTTCTGGAAACCTTTTAGGTTAGTGGTTAAAAAACTCTCTCCAGTGTTACATAGATATTCCCCTGTGGCCATACCGGATTCAATTGCTTTCAGCTACTGATTTAAACTTTAACCAGTTCTGTATTCCCCCTGGAGGTTGATGCACTGACGCCAGTGCCTACCTGCTCCGGCAAGGTCGGTGGTTCAGAGCCTGGACCTGAGAACCCAAAAAAGTAAAATTCTAAAAAGAAGATTAAAACGTATCTGATAAACCGAATAGCATGGGATGTTAGAGAAGGAAAGAGGGATAATTATTCTAGTTTTAATATTTTTAGCAGTCTCTGTAAACAGCAGATGAGGATGGACTGAAATGTATTTGTGAAATTCAGAGAAATTGTTTTACAAATTAGACTTAGTTACCTTCTTCTGAAATATCAACCCATTCTCTCTGAATAAGGAAGATGATTATGAAGATTTTGATGAAGATCATATTTTTAAAATGAGTGAAATGTTTACTTTTAATGTGTGTTACTACTTGGCCATTAGTTCAAATTAGTTATAAAACCATGTATTTATTGCCAATGAGGATGAATTTGTCATGTTTACAATAAATTAAAAATTCTAAGTATTGCATAACTTTTCCTTTTACATCATTGTTAAATTTCAAAGGGTTGTCTTAAGAAGGCATGTTGGTATACATAGGCTTTGGTAACAGACCCGAGGGCCAAACTTTGCAAACTATACCTTAGTTAAAGTAATGAACACTGTCATGTATCTTTAAATTTTTGCTTTGTGATCGTAAATTATCTCATTAGCCTTTCTTTTAGTTATGTCCATTAAGATATCATTGATGTGATGTTCTTAAAGTATGGATCATGTTATAAAACAATGAATTTGAAGCAAATTATTTTTCCTACTATCTCAATTTGGGGATGAAAAAACCGTACCATAAAAAGCATTTAATTACTTAAGGTCATATAACTAATCGTACAATGGCACAGAAAATAAGGCCAAAACAAATCACAATACAACTAAAACATTGTCCTTGGGAATTTATGTTTTAGAATTCCAAAACATAGATAAGAGGAAGAGGATATAAATAAAGAAAAGTTATCCAGAAGAAAGAGCTGTACTCAAAACTAAGGCAGCTATGTCCTGTTCCAGACCTTGGGAAAGAAATTCAAGATTATTGGTACTCTTTAACTCCTCATCTGTAGAATGGGGGTTTGAGATAAGAGTTTTTTTGGCAGTTCTTTTGTCTAGTTTCCTACAAAAATAAGCTAAGAGGGATCTTGCTTTCAGGAAATTAAACATTATTAAATGTGAATTTGGAGTTAATTTCATTGCATTATATTTTGGAAAACCATGTTGTGCAGCTGGGAGCTTTCAGAATTGAAGCTACGTACTTGCCAGGTACCATGGCGTACACTTGAATCCCAGTGACTCTGGAGGCTGAGGTAGGAGGAATGTAAGTTCGAGGCCACCCTCAGTAACTTAGTGGGACCCTGTCTCAAAATAAAATAAAAAAAAATTAAAACGGCTGGAAATGAATGTAACTCAGCAGTAAAAGCACCCCTGGGTTTAATCCAAAAAAGGAAAAGAAAAAGCCACCTTTTGAAATTGACAAGAAAACTCTTATTCCCTTCGCATATAAAACCCTTAGTTTTTTAAAAAACTTTTAGTTTTAGGATTTTAAAAAGCCATGTTAAATTTTGGTGCTTAAAAAAGTAATAGTTGTAGGTCTTACCTTGGATATTTTTAATTTTAACTTATTTTTATTCATGTGGCAATACTGTCTTCCAGATATAATTAGAATTTTATAAATTCATTTAGGTCAAAGACAAATTAGGAGTTGGACTCGGTGGTGCACACCTGTAATCCCAGTGACTTAGGAGGCTGAGACAGGAGGAGGGTCATTAGTTCAAATCCACTCTTAGCAACTTAAGAGAGGTCCTGAGCAACTTGCAGAGACCTGTCTTAAAAAACATAAAAAAAGGGCTAGGGATGTGACTCAGTGGTCCAGCGCCCCTAGGTTCAATCCCTGGTACGAAATAAGAAAAACTTAAAGGCAAGTTAGGAATTTACTTTCTTGAGAGTTTCAGGTATGCAAAGTAGTCTTTGTGTTTTCCAAATATTGATTTAGTCACTATCCTTTCACATTTTGGGACCACTGGGAAAAAAAAAGGATCAAAAGTCCTATTCTATTTCTCCCTCTTGCAAAAGGGAAGCACATTGGAATTTAGTCTTTCTGAAAATTTCTGTGATGCAAAATGTTGTGATGATTGCTTTGATGGAGCAATGGAGTGATTTGTTAATTACAAAAATATTTTAGCTTACTAATTAATGTGGACAGCATTTGCAGTGGCACCGAAATACAGTTCTCTCAAGGACATTTTGAGTAGGATTTGTTTCGATTGAGGAGAATGCGGTAACAACTTTAATTCTTTTGAAATCTAGTATAAAGCTATGTGTGGGGTCTTGCTAAATGTATCAACCAGTAAAGCAACCACTAATGTTAGACTGAACCTTCAGAGAAGAGAACCTTGTCAAAGTGATTAGTGTTCTATGTGCAAAATTTTGCAGAGAATAATTCTGATAATTGGTATAAGGGGAAAAAAGTACATTGAATGCTTATGATATGAACTGATGATGGATCAATTGATCTGATTTCTTTTAATTTTCTAAACCAACAGGTGAGATATTAGTATTTAATTTAAACCTGGTTGAAGTGAGGTAGATAAATCCTCATAATAATACTAGCAGGATAATAACTTAATAACCTTTATTTCTGACACACTGTTTCATTCTTCTTGTGTACCTTTCTATGCAGTGCTAGTGAACTTGTCAAAGAGGGATGGATATCTGGTTTCTTTCAGCATTCTGATAATTAGATAGAATCTACCTGGATCAATTTTACTAGGCAAATCCACTGGGGGAAACAGTTTGTTAAAAGAAAGTTATGAACTGAGACACACTATCACATATATATTTTTTTAGTTCTTTATACTATTTGAATTCTTTTTTTAATTTGTTCAACATAGTCTTACGTATTTAAAGGATTAGTTTACTACACATTCATACATGCATAGGTAATGACAAAGTAGCTTAAACTTGATCCTTGTCTAGAATGTCTTCTCCTTCCCTCATTCCCCGATTTTATGTCTCCTCTGTAATTCCCCCATGTTACAGATATAAATGACCATATACATGGACTTTTTTTTTTCCAGATTGAAAACTTTATTTACAGAGAATATGGTTTGCTAAAAAGAGAATGCAATGATATTTACAAATGATAAAGTTAAATAGTACTGTCGTTAACACAGACAAATAGGTCAATGGAGTAAACACCATAAAGATTATTCCACGCAATACATGGACTTTAATAATTAAAATTTCTAGATTTACATGCCTATCTGAGTATATTTTGGCTTCTTAGGGGAGTCAAATATACCCTACAGTATTGGTAACCTCCTTTTTCCATCCCTCTCCTCGCTCTCCATCTCCTTCCCCTCTGCCACACTTAATGTAGTCCCAACTATTGTGTTACTTCAAATTTGGTGGGTTTATTAATGGAGCTTGACTAACTTTCATTCTATCTTAGGTTTTGTTCTACTTTCCCTATATGAGGGAAAACTTTCAACCTGTAAGTCTCTGTGTTTGGCTTGATGTACTCTGCATGAGTTTTTCCATTTCCATCCTTTTACCTGCAAAAGCCATGCTATCGTTTTTACTATATCACATACATTTTTTTAAAAAAAGAGAAAAATACAGATACTGAATAGATAGGATGCAGGTAGGCACGATGAGGATTTATATCACACTGTTCCCAATTTACCAAGATTTCTTCTGCTCTCAAAAAAAATTTAGAAAAGTTTGAGAAGCATTCCTTGACTTGTGGGGGAATAAACAGTTGATAGAACTTATTTGCAGGAAATACTATATTTTAACTACACAAGAAAGAGGAGCATTTGACTTTGAAGCACAGGAGGTGAAATAAGCAACTGTTCTTCCAGGTGCTTTATCTTCTTTGTTCTATTAAGTAATTGGAATTACTTCTTGAAAACAAATTTCTGTGGTACTCACTGCAAAGGAGTGGTTATTGACTAAACAAAACCAAATTAAACTATATTTATGAATTATGATTTTAAACGTCACCAAAAATTTGAAGAGTTTAAACCACTCAACTTTACAATTTTTAAATATTTTACCAAAGCCATTATAAAAATCATTATTTGAGAGTCTCTGTAAAACAGAACTATTCCAGTATGTAAACTTGAGTACCTTAAACATTATTCGAAGATGCATCTGTATCCCTCTGGGCTGAAGGACGGTGCTGTGGAATGCTTGCATCTAGTTAAGTCAAGTGCATGATCTCCTCTGGGTCTAGTTTTGTACTAAAAAAGAAATTCCTAGATAACGTGATGCAGTTTGAAAAACATGAAAGATATTTGCCGGTTAATTTATATCTAGTCATTTAGGTGATTCATTTCATTGAAATCAACTTTAGAAGAGCGTTTGGAATTAGCCTAGATCCAGCATTCATTCTTTCCTTTCTTTGTCCTCCATTCTTTTGAAAAGCCCGATGCATTGTGGCTGAAAGATTTTTGAGTTCCTGTTCTGACTCTTCAGGCTCTTTGATAATGGCTAAGTTTCATGACTATATCGCAGCCCAATAAACATTTGGATGTCATTTGTGGGATCTTCTGAGTACAATTCATTGTTTTTCTTTATAATAAATAGGGAGAATTGACTAAAATGCTTTTAATTTCATCTTGAAATATTGCCCAATTAATAATTGAGATAGAAAAACGTACCAGATCTGATATCTATTATATGCAAAGTTAGCACTGTAGATGGTTATTCTGATAGATTGCTGCCCTATGTATTCATATAGAGGTCCTGAATATTTCTCATTATGTCTATAACATTAGCATTATATCCAGATAATTTTTATTTAAAATATGGAAAAGAGGGTTTTGTGGTTCTATGTCAAACTAATTTAATAATGAACTTATTAATGACAAGTGATAAACAGATACAGCAGGGTCAGCAAACATTTTCTGTAAAAGAGCAGGTAGTAAATATTTTTCACTTCGTAGGCCAGAAACTTTCTTCCCTCTTGTTCCTCTTTGTCCTTCCCTTTTTCTTGTTCCTTCTTTATCATTTTTCTTCTCTTCCTTACTCTCCTCTCCCTCATTATCCTCTGAAAACATTTTAAAAATAGATACTCATTCTTAGTTCAAGGCATACAAAATCAGTGTTTCCCAAACTTGATGTGCACTCACATCTCTGGAGAGAGGTTTTGCTGAAATGCAGATTCAGAGTTCCTAGGTCTGAGACTGGGCCTAGGATTCTGTATTTCCACTGTGTCTTTGGATGGTTCCTGAACTGCTAGATTGGGACCACCACTAAATAAGACTCTTGAGGTTACTTGTTCACAGCACTTCATATGCTGAATTCCCCTGTACCGTTTGGTTTTGAATCCCCAATGAGCTCTGTTGACAGTTCAGGTTTGTTGTTTGTTTGTTTGTTTTACCAGGTAATTGAGTTGTTTTCGCTTATCATATAGAATACATACAAGTTTGGTAGTCCTTCATAATTTTAGAGGCTCAGAGACCCAGAGCTCTTTGAAAATTTAGTTGAAGATATACCACCCACCCTACCACTACACACTTCCACAAGAATACCCATCTTTGAAGGTAATAAGAAAGAGCTCATGAACCTATATGAAACTTCTCTGTTGGCTCTCAGGAACCACTGTTATAATTGTATAATGTCTGAATTTAAGGAAGTTCAGGATTAATCCCATACTTGTAATACAGTCTTAAAATTTAGATTATAGTTTTATTATTTTGTGTGTGTATATCTTTCTGTTTCTATCTGTATGGTGAGTTATCTCAAGACCTAAGTGTTGGTGGGAGTGCACACAAATTGTTACATACCTTGTATTAAATTGTTCACTGTGCCCTTTTAGGTTTTACTATTTTCAGCATGCATTATTGAGATATAATTCATGTGTCATAAAACTCATCCATTTCAATTATACAATTCAATACTTTTATTATATTCATAGAGTTTTGCAATCATCTGCATAGTCAACATTAGTACATTCTGATCACCAAAGGAACCCCATTTCATTAGCAATAGCACCTCATCTCCTCTTGATTCCACTCCTAACTCCCAGCCCTAGATAACCACTAATTTGTTTCTCATCTCTTTGGATTTTCCTATTCCAGACATTTTGTGTAGATGGAATCCTAAAATGTATACATATTTTTTTTGTGATTAGTTTCATTCAATTGTTTCCAAGGTTAACCCCTATTGTAGCACATGTCAGCACTTATTCCTTTTTATTGTTTAATAATGTTCTATTATATGGATATACCGCATTTTACTTATTCATTCATCATCCATTTTTTGATGGACATTTGGATTGTTTCTACTTTTTGGCTGTTATGAATAATATTGTTTTGAACATTCATGTACAAGTTTTTGTGTTATATATATGATTTCATTTCTCCTAGATATATAGCTAAGGGTACAATTAATGAGTTTGATGTTTCCCAAAAGGATTTACCATTTTATATTCCCATCAGCAATGTATGAGGGTCTCAATTTTTCCTCATTCCTCATAACATGTGTTTATGTTACCATATTTAAAAAAAAATATAGCCACTTAGTGGGGGCAAAGCATATGTCATTGTGAATCTGAGTTGCCTTTTCCTAATCCTTAATGATGCCAGGTATCTTTTCATGTGCTTTCTGGCTATCTTTCTAACACATTTTTAAATGTTAAATCCATTTGTCCTTTTGGAATTGGGTGATTTATATTTTTGAATTATTAAATATTTTAGATATGCTTCTAACTAGATATATTATTTGCATATTTTTCTGATTCTGAGTTTATTTTCATTTTTTGACTTGTTCTAAGCACAAAAGTTTTAATTTATGATGTCTAGTTTATCTATATTTATTTCTGTTGCTTGTGCTTTTTGTGTCATACCCAAGAAAGCTTCTGCTAAACCAAGGTCATAAAAATGTACTTCTATAATTTGTTTTCTTAATTTTTGACTTTTACTTCTTACCTATAGGTGGTAGATGTCCTTTTTGAAGTGTTTATATCAGTGGGAGTAAAATTACTACACAAATATCCTGATGCCACACTGTGGGAAATATCCCTATGGGACAACACTAAATATCCCTATGGGACAACTACCAAATATCCCTATGGGACAACACTAAAATCCGTGTGTAACATAGTTTGCATGTGTTTTGGAAGCTTGGTTTGCAGTATAGCGTTGCCTTAAATGGGTAGGGCATACTGTGAGTTATGAACTGCAAAAAAAATTCAAATGAGTGAAACATAAATAAAGCAATAGTATTCAGCTATTCAACCAAATAGTTGAAAAGTTCCACTTCATCACCGTGAACCTAAAAGAAAGCAACGGTACAGACAAGGAAACGTTAACGCTCCTTGTCCTTCTGTCCTGTTCGCAGGATCTCGTCTCCGACAGGAAGATTTCCCCCCACGGATTGTGGAACACCCTTCAGATGTCATTGTCTCCAAGGGAGAGCCCACCACTCTGAACTGCAAGGCCGAGGGCCGACCCACGCCCACCATCGAATGGTACAAGGATGGTGAACGGGTGGAGACTGACAAGGACGACCCCCGGTCCCACAGGATGCTTCTGCCCAGCGGATCGCTGTTTTTCCTGCGCATCGTGCACGGCCGCAGAAGCAAACCCGACGAGGGGAGCTACGTCTGCGTTGCCAGGAACTATCTCGGCGAAGCCGTGAGTCGGAACGCGTCCCTGGAAGTGGCATGTAAGTGAGCAGGTGAACCGCACCTGCATGTTGACCGTATTTATTTTCAGTAAGCTGTGATTGTTCCTCATGGATCCTTGGTACTTTAAAAGATGCAATGCGCTACATAATATTACTTTGGTTTCTCCAAAGATATCTGTTTAAAATAATGCCAGTTTAGGTATTGCAACACGTTGGTGAAGGTGGAGTTTGTTCTCATGCGAAAGCATGTTAAAGCAAGGTGGAGATGTATGATGCTGCCCGTGTTTAAAATTTGAATTATTAGTGGGAGACACAATCAAGTATTAAGGTTGGTTATGTTATAATGAAAGGTTGTGTGTGACGTGACTTCAAATTCAGGTATAAATTCAATATTGTAGGTATTTCTGATATGTATATATAGATAGATAGTATGTATTCATGTGTATGTAAGATATATAAACTTTTTACTAGAATATACACACACATACACACATATGTAAACACACATATACACACACACATACATACATACACATACACACTCATACTTGTGAATGGTTTATCAGACAACTTTAAAATTTATTCTCTGGATTATCTTAATTCTTTTAATACCTGGGGGAAATTCTGGAATCATTACCCTAGGATTAGAGGGGAAAATATCCCCGCCACAGCAATTATACTCTTTTTTTGCAGTAAAATTCTCTGGGGACCAAATATTCATATATTTGAGAGTCTCCCAATTTTGCTCAATCTTTATAATCAACAGTGGCTAAGGACTTGCCTGACTGTGACATTTTAAAATATATGTATATTTTCATTAGATAGGCCGACAGCAATGTAAATAAAGATAGCAAAGTTCTCCATCTATTTGAAAATTGGCTCCATGGATCCGTTCACTTCATGGATAATTTTTAGAACATATTAAAATATGATAGCCTTTTCTTTACGTTTAGTTTACAGGTGAGGTAAACACTATCGTATAATTTTGTTAGTAAGCGATTTTGAAAAAAAGTCAATAATAAATTGTGAAGAGTATGTCAGTAAGTGTTTCTAAAAATGTTGTGGTCTTCAACTTTCTGATTTTAAAGTAGGTCTTTAGAAAGAAGAGAATTGGGGGATATTAAGTTTTGTAGAACTGGACTGGGAGTGCTGAGTAAGAGGTCCTGGTCCAATTTTTTAATTAAAGTTGGTACTTGTAATGAATCACACTCTCCATGGTACCCATTGGATTACAAAGGTTGTGTATACGTGTATTCAGATTATCAAAAATATAGCATTGCATTTATACACGTCAGCATGTTTTGGCAAAGAAAATTATATTATCTCTTATTCTGCTATCCAGTGAAAGCTCTTGTTCTCAAGTCTCCAGTCCTCTGATTTATAGTTTTACCATGAAACCCAAAATCCACTGATGCTTAAAATGTTCATTCAGGTAGGAAAAGACTACATGAATTCCAAGGCCTCGTTTATTTTCAGTGAAAAACCTTGAGATATGAACATCAGATTATTAACTAGCATTGGGCATCAGGTATTATTTCAACAATTGATACCTCAAAAAATACAAATGCAGTTTAGTGAGATTTGAAATGGACAAACAAAACCCCAAGAATGCAAATATTTTAAATTATTCCATTTTTTAAAAATGATACTTTGGATTGAACCTAGGGATTGATCTGCCACTGAGCTATATCCCCAACACTTTTTATTTTATTTTGAACCAGATCTTGATAAATTCCCCAGTTTGACCTCAAATTTGCGATCCTCTTGTCTCAGCTTCTCAAGTAGCTGAAATTACAGATGTGTACCACCGTTTCCAGGTCCATTTTATCTTCTCAATTCTGGAACTTTTCAAACATATTAAAATATTTCAGTATCAAATTCTATTTATATTTCCCCCTGCCAATCTCTTTTTAGTAAATATGACAGGCATTAATCTCCCATATTTAGGTAAAGAAAATGAAGTCCATGATGGCTTAATGACTAAGAAGCAAACTGTTAGTTAATGGAAAATCTAAGACCAAATCCTGAATCTTCTAATTTTAAATTTGAGGGAATTTTTAATTAGAACATTATCAATGGCATCTGACCTATTTTATGTAACTGAAAATTAAGGTTTTTAAACAAATTTATTCTTTTATCTACTCAGTGGGAAATAACTATTTAAAATACATAACTAATCTTACTTCCCAAATTAAAGTTTATTTAAACTGATCATCTTATTGTTCGGCAAGTATACATTTTTCCCTGAGCCTTAGCCTCGTTAAAAGTGCTTCCAATACACATGCATGTTTTATTTTTATTTCATATAAAAGGATTACTATGTGTCCTAATTGCATCATTAATAATGAATCAAACTGTTTTAGGAGGAAAAATTTAAGCCATGATTCTTTTTCATGTAATTTGACAATAGTGTTTTCTTTATTTTGAAATAAATGAACTGTAGTAATGCTTGAATTACTTATGATCTGAAGAGGAAAACAAAAAAGCTTCCAAATTGGATTTAGTGAATAAAATTCTTTCTTCTAATGCCATTTCAGTTCGTGGCATTTGAGGCAACAAAAGATCAAATAATATTCATTCATATGTTGCTCATCTCTTTCCATTAGCTCATCCATCTTCTTTCTCTTCTCATATAGTTCATAAAATATATTAATATGGAAATGTAGGTCAATGCATTGTGATTTTTCAATACCTATTGGTATTGAAACACTAATTGTGTTATTATAAAATGATAGAGAACTAGCTGAAGGTCATATCATTGTTTTGCCTTTATGTTTTAGATCCCTTGACATAAATGCTCAGTCATGGTGCATTCAGGTCATCATCTGTCAATGGAATGTGGTAACCTCTGAAAGAGGCATTGATATATAACAAAAATAAGAAATATTCCATCCTGTGTCAAAGAGCACACCATCTACTTGGAATGACGAACATGTAAACATATCATTATAATGAATAAATTGAACAAACAATAAAGCCTATTATAGAGACAAGTAAAAGATATTATGGAAACCCAGGCAGGAAAATATTTAATTCTTCCTAGATGAATTGGTTTAATATAGGATTTTGGCTGATATTTTCAGACATTAAAAAGAAGAAGAGTGGTTCTAAGAGGATATATTATTTGAACTCTGATTTGAAGGTCAGGTGAGAATGTCCAAGTGCAAGATCATCCTAGAAGATAAAGTGGAAGCATAAAAGAACACTGAGTATTTGGAAAAGTTCAGGGAGCTTGATGTGCGGTTGGTGAGCAGAATGAGTTGGGAAGGTAGGTGTAAGCTGAGTCATCAAATGCAGACTTCTTAAAAATATATATTTAAGGAGAGTCTTTAAAAGAGAATTGATGATTGATTGTATTAAAGAAGTGATGATGAAAGTCAGAGAGGAGTTAAGAGGCTAGGAAATAATTCAGAAAAGAGTCGACTTTAGATTGTAAACTGAACATAGCAGTGAAGATTGAAAGGAGGAATTGCTTAGAAATATATTTAGGAATTATAAGTCATGTCACTTTCTGATAGATTTGGGAAGATGGCATGTAATTCCCAGTTTCAGCTGAGTGTCTTCATACATAGTGCTACTATCCATAAGGACAAGATATGGCAAAACAACCAGTGGAGACAGGAGCATGGTCAACTTTGGCTATATGGTTTGGCATACCAGTGAGATGTCAAGGTAAAAATATCTCATGTTCCAATAAAAAAGAACTTGTAGAATTGAGAGGACAGGTCTCTTCCAGAGTAAAGGTTGAAGATGTTGGAGTAGGGAAAATAGAGATGATTGACTAAGCAGGTCGTATGTAGGAAACAGTTAATGAGGGTTGACATCACTGCTTGGATCACCAGTATTTAATAGCAGGAAAAGGAAAGAAGTACCAGGTAGGAGCTGATGCTCAGAGGAGGTATTACAGTGGTAGGATATGGGCAGTGAAGTGAAAAGTAAAGCCAAGTACTTTCTTAAAAAAACTTGGTGGACTCTACAAAGTACCAAGAAAGACCCTGTGGTCTCTAGCACTGGGGACAGATCACAGCAGTTGAAGTAGGCTTAGGTGGTATTAGAGGGGTAGATGATGCTTGTTCTTTCAAGGATGCAGCTCTGAATGGGTGTGTGGAAACTAGGGTATCTCAGCATTTGTGATATTGCCCTTGGATATGTTGAAATCAGGAGGAAGAGATAAGGTTGAGCAGTAGAGAAATGGGGCCCTGGGTAACTTCCTGGAAAGTACAACACAAGCAGAAGCTGAAAATATTTGTGAAAAACTTACAATAAAGCTATTTTTAAATCAGGATCTATGTGACTGGAGTCCATACCTCTTCAAAGAAGGAAAATGTCTGATCAATATTGTTTTAAAGAGAGAGTTACAGTGAGAAAGTGCAAAAGAGAATCAATTTTATTTAGTTTTTCATGTGGCTTGCTGCTCCAACACTCTGCTGTGTACGCGGTGCAAGGGTTCGAACCCGCATCCTCACACATGCCAGGCAAGTGCTGCAACGACTGAGCCACCACTCCAGCCCCCTAACCAATATTTTGATTGGACTAAAGGCTGTATGAATACTTCGTAGACAGTAAGTGCTTTACCCAGAATTGGGCAGGGGGCTGACTTCATTAAATCGATAGATCTATATAAACCTCTAGACTATAGCCACTCTTGGGTATTCATTTCTTGGCACGTTTCCCTCATTGGGAGGGCTGTTTTCTTTCTATTACGCTAATAAATCCTGTTACTTTGCTTTCACCCTTGAGTCTGGAATTTGTTTTTCAAATTCATGAAACAAAGAACCCCATCCCATGCTCTCTGCTACAATGTCAGCAGACATTGCAAAATCTTCCCTGGGGTACAATAAAACAAAAGTCAACCATCTAGGTGTATGCATGTGGTCAAGAGTGTACTATTACTACCAAACAATACTCGAAAGCTTTTACTGGGAAATGATTATTGTTAAAAAAAAAAAAAACTATAGAAAATATGTGATTCCCTTTGCTTCACATTGGTTTCCTTTCTAATTCAAAAATATTCAATTGTGCTATAGTATGAAATGTGAAATTTTTTGTTTTGATTGGTCATGTGAAAATCAGCCTGTTTTTTACTGTACTATATTTATACTCTTTTCTTTTTTTCTTTAGTATATACTTACTTTTATGTAATGGAACACACAATGAAGAAAATGTCATTCAGGATGAATCATTGCAATGGAAATTTGAATGGCTTACCTATTTATTGCTTGTTTCACTGCCTTGGTTTGGGGGAAATAAAATGCAATACTGAAAATGCTTTTGAAGTCACTTGAGCTCAAGAAAGGTCTTTAGGCAAAAAGTGATATTTAAATTGTTAGAAAACAAAGTTGTGGGGGCCACAAGCAAGGGCCTGGCACTGAAGAAGTTAATATGTAGTTCTCTGGTGGGACCACCAGGAAAGTCAGGGTCTAGAGGGCAGATAGAGTTTCAGCTTGGAACAAGTGCTCTGGTGTACAGAGCCTGAGCACAAGGGGCCCTCACAGGAGTGCTGCTGCCCTGGATACAGCCAGAGTCAGTGGCAGCCTCTAGAGATAGCAGCTGTAGCCCCAGGTGGTAAATATATGACAGCAGCTTGATCTATCGACCGGGGGGAAGAGGGGGTTCTGGCCTAAATGAAAATTCATGAAAAATTGATGAAGTCCCCAGATTATTTTTTCCGTTTCCTTTTCTCAGCACTATGCCAGTGCAGAGAGGAGAGATTAAATGAGGTACTGAGCATGTTAGTGACAGGAGGTTGTGGTTCAAGGGTTAGGGGTCACGTAGAAACCGATTTTCCCCCTACCTGTCCTTACTTTTAAAGCAAAATACAGGAACTTTTCAGAGTATCTGTAATTCACCTTTGCTTCACTTTGATAAATAAAATGACTAACTATTCCAAAGTTGAATTTTGGTAGACTACAAAAGATAGAACAAGTATAAATCTTAATTAAATTGGGGAAAAATCAATTGAATTTCATGATGGAAGGGTGATTTCTTTCTTTTATTTTCTCCTTACTTCCTTTTTTTCTGTCTCGTGGTCCCTATGTATTAAGGCTCGTGCTGCACGAAAGTCATTTAGAGAAGGAATAGGTCTTGCATTATTTATAGGTCACAGATTGCTAGAATAGCAAAACTGTGGAACACTCTACCAACATAATGACCTTGTTTTCTTTAAATCCAAAATGAAATTGATGTTTTATCTGTACAAGGGAAAGAAGTTACAGAACTATACTGACTTTAGTGTGAGAGGGCACAGGTGGCATTGAAAATGAACATAAGGTAAATAGATTCCTCGATATCTTCAAGTTGATAAATATGAAAATTTTTATATATTTATTTCATTTTATTTTGCCTATAGATGAATTTTATCCAGAAAAATACCTTTATTCTATATATAGAGACATAAAATAATTTAAATTGCAAAAGAGCTTAGCCATGGAGGGTTTTTTTAAAAAATTGCTTTATTGAGATATAATTCACACACCATATATTTTTCTCATTTGAAGCATACCATTCCATATTCTTTAGTATATATTCATAGTTGTGCCACCAACACTGAAATTTAATGTAGAGCATTTCCATTACCTTGAAAAGAGACACTCTGCTCATTCTCAATTTACATTCTTCTTGACCTCTGCTGCCCTAGACCTAAGCAAACAGTAATCAACGTTTTGTATCTATATTTTTGCTCTCTTGCACATTTCATATATAGAATCATAAAATCTATGTCTTTTATGAGTGATGTCTTTCCCTTGATGTTAATGTTTTCAAGAATCATCTCTGTTGTGGCTTCTTATAGTAACTCATGCCTTTTTATTACTGAATAACATTCCATGGTATTGACATACCACAATTTACTTACCCATTCATCAGTTGGTAGACATTTAGGTTGCTTTTACATTTCAAATAATGTTGCTTTTATATTAAAGAATATGTTGCTCTGATTATTTTTGAAAAGAAGTGTTTTTTATGTGGATATAAGTTTTTATTTTTATTTTTATTTTTCATTTCAAACCATGGGGATTGAACCCAGGTATTCTACCCCTGAGCTACCACTGCAGCCATTTTCATTTTTGATTTTGAGACAGGATCTCACTAAATTTCCCAAATTGGCATGGGGTATCTGATTTTCCTTTGTCGGCCTCTGTGATAGCTGTGATTACAGGTGTGCACCACCAATCCTCGGTGATATGTTTTTATTTGCACATTCTCTTAGGTATATATCTAAGCAGAATTGCTGGCTCACATGGTAACTGTTTTGTTCAAGGGATTCATGTACAGTTTTAAAGTGTAGATTAAGTAATATTTATCAGTGTCATTAAATTGTCTATGTCCAACTCCCCTCTTGCTGCCAAGCAGGCATGAACATATCTAATGCTTGATAAATGCTACTGAATGGCTTCCATAGGAGCCTCCCTGTGTCATATTCATCAATTAAAATTCAATTAATTAAACTATCAAATAATTAATTGTATGGAAACACTGAATATCCATACAGTTTCTATTTTTTCATGACTTATGCATTTAATTCAAGTTGGTAAAATTTGATGAAATAAATTCTTGAATAACTTCTACTAGACTATTTTAACTAAGTTGGATAATCTTCCTATTATATCTTTACTTAATTTTCTTTTATTTATCCTAAGGAGCTGACATAATCTTTCCTAAGAATAACGGATATTATATTTCCCATACACAGGTAAATTTTACTTCATGATAATTTAAGGATTTTCCCTTTTCTTGGGTGAAAAGAATAGAAATTATGAGGGAGTATAATAGATTTTCATTAAGCACAAGAATGAGAAGATAAAACCAGCTGTAACTACCACAAGTCTTCATTGAAGCACATAAACATGTAAGCTAATAGCCTCTTAATAAATACATAAACTTGGGCTGGCATGGTGGCTCGGGGATTATGGCGCTTGCATGGCATGCGAGAGTACACGGGTTCAAACCCCAGCGCCCACGTACACAACTAACTGTCAGAGCAATGAAAGCCGTGTGAAAAACTCAATAAAAATTGATTCTCTCTGACTCTCTCTCTCTCTCTCTCACTGTCCTCTCTTAAAAAATATATATATATATGTATGTATATACATATATACATATGGGTATATATATGTATATATATGTGTGTGTATATACATATATATATATACACACACACATACCTACATACACTGAACTGGAACTGATATTTACAGATTTTTGACCCAAAAAATATAGGAGCAATTGACTTTTTCATAATTTCTACTACTTTCTATGGATGTGAGGAGAGATTTCAGAATTTTTGATAGTGATTTGGAAGATGGGGAAGGGTACACAAGCAAACTGAAAAATTTTCATGGATCAAGATATTTGTATAACAATGGGAATGTGCTCCTTGGGCTATTTTTTAAGTGTGCCTTATAATTTTGTGATATTTCATTAAATGTTTTTAATACAAGTCTTTCATATAATTTTCATAAGTGAAGGAATAAAAGTTACTACAAATAAGGAACAAATTTGAACTTCCAATCTATTTAAATAAGTATAATGCCATATTTTCATATCAGGTTCCTTTCTATTGGTTGAATTAACTATGTCTACACCCTTTCTCAATATGACTCAAGTTGCTTTTTACTGATAAATAGACTGAATTAATTGATTGTGGGGAAAGCACATAAGTGAAGTAAAATCTTGATGTCCTCTAGCTTGCAAAGTTTACTCCCAGAAAAGTTATATATTCGTGGAACTCTGCAACCATAAATCCTGAGAATGACAGACTAGCATAGTGATGCTTAGAAGATACAAAGACAGTGGCTTGAGTGGTGGTGGCTCAGCAGCTAAGGTGCTTGCCTTGCAAGCGCCCATACGAGGGTTCAAACCGCAGCACCACGCACATAGTGAAGAGTCCAAGCAATGAAATTCCATGAAAATCTAAATAAAATTGATTCTGTCTTTCTCTCTCTTACTATCCCTCTCTCTTTCAAAAAAAAAAAAAGATACAAAGACAGAATATGTGGAGGTCTGCTTTGATTCCCAATTCCAGAAATCATTGTATCTAAAGTTAAGAAAAGAAAAGAATCAAGTTTTTAAGGATTTTCCTACTACTAGACCTTTGATTTTTAAAAAAATTTCAATTGGTATGTAGACACAAGTAAATATATGTTTTAACAACTAAAATAAATTTAATAATTTTAAATTTTTAATTTTATTTTAATATAATAAATTTAATAATTTTATCAAACATATATTATTGAAAATGTATATGAAGTGACCCTATACTTGGGAAATGGACTTTTGCGCAGCAGCTCCATTCTTTTCTCCCAAGATTTGTGTTTTAAGAAGATGACAATTTTCCAATTTTCCTTTTCTAAATTGAATTTTTATGATAATTATAATACACATCCTTCCATCCTGAAGCAGCCCCCACAAGGTTTCTATAATTAGTTGAAGGAGTTTGTGCTTCTTTCATGCATGAGTCCGTATGCATGATGAGCTCTTTAAAGAAATATGGAAGTTAATACTGTAGGGGAAGTTTTGTTCAACTCTTACATTTTTTTCTATATAGAAGTCAGTAAAATTTCATTAAGTAATTGCTCAGGAATGAGGTTCAATTACAGTATTGATAGGTTTGCACCAATATACACTGTTGGAATAGGGTTTTCTTTGAAGCAGATATTCAGAAGGAAAGATATTTCCAACCACTCATTTTGGACTTAGGAGAAATTAATACATTTTTGTCAATGGGGGAAAATTAAAGAAATAATTTTAAGAAAGGCAGATGTTCTAATAGTTTAACAGATAACACAGGCCTGGACTGGTCAGTCCCAGCTAGATTTTTCTGTTTGCTTTGATTTTCTTCTTATTTTGTATTTATTTATTTATTTAGGTACTAAGTATTGAACCCAAGAGTGTTTAATGACTGTGCCACATCCCATTTCTTTTTCTTTTTTTTTCTTTTTTTAATTTGAGACAGGGTCTTGCTAAGTTGCTTAGGGCCTTACTAAGTTGCTGAAGCTGGCTTTGAACTTGTGATCCTCCTGCTTCAGCCTCCTAAGCTGCTGGAATTACTGGTGTGTGCCACCATACCCAGCTTTTTTTTTTTTTTTTGTAAAAATATATGCCACCCAAAATGTCTCTTGGTCACTTATTCATTGATTAGACTAAGCCAGTCATAAAATTGGTCATTGAAAGTCAAGAATGCAGGGATATCAGGCTGACTTACAGACAGCAAGAACAGTTTGATTGACTGCTACCTTTGCTACGTTGAGTATCATCACAAATAGAAACTGGAAATTGAGCTTATGTTATCATCCAGTAGAGAAAGAGCTATTCTTTATACCTGTACTTCTTACTGGAAATCAACATTTCTCAATTATACAAGGACATTTTAATATTTATGAAAGCAATTATTACTTTTTTGTATATTACCTAACATCTAAGTTTATATCAGGATTTTGAAACAAACTTTATAGTGAGAGAGAGTGAGAACAAGTGAGCAAGCAAACATAATGATAATAATGCGGAAATACAATGTAACTCTTTCTATAATATAAGGTAGATTTGATATAAGCCATTTCATATTTCTATGAATCTATCTGCCATATTTTCCTTTTTTATTCATTCTCTGTTTATTCATATTGAATGAGAACATTCAATGTTTTTCCTTGAATCAAATTTGAAATCTTGCTACGTTTCATGGTTGTTAGTAGTAGAAAGGGTTTTAAGTGGTCCATGCCTCCAGTTGTGCCTGTATTACACAGGGTGGCCTCATCAAGTGACAGTTAACATTCCACGGTGGCATAGGGTATAGGCCTTCGGACAGGGCTTGCCATGGGAGTTGAAAGGAGTAGCCATGAAATGCTTCTGGATGAGTTTGAGTGAAAGATGGCCTTAGAAAACTGGAAAGAAGTATAAAAGGCAAAAGCCTGAGGTTGTACTTGATGAGGTTTGGAGGGAAAAGAATTTTGATTTAAATTTGAGACTATATGGAAGGGACACTAGGGAGGTAATTTAAATGTAGAGGTAGAGACTGGTAATGACTAAATATGGAAGGGCTTATGCTTATCTTGGAAGACTTCAGGGAACACACTTAGATTTGGGCTTGTTACCTGGAAATGAGGTATGAAAGAAGACATGTTTTTTTTAAAATTTTTTTATTAGAAGTATATAGAGATACAGTTGAGGGGGAAACATTATAAAAACAGTAGCAATCAATGTATATAAACTTTGTTATCCAGGGGTCATGTCAAAGCATAGATAAACCACCTTGGGTTTCACCTGTTGCAGTTTCCCCCAGAAGAACTCATGCGTTAAATAGGTAGCTCATTGAGGAATGACATCGGCTTCTGGGATGGTTCCCCCATCTTCCCAGTCACCAGACTCTTATGAGTTCTTCATATACCCTCCCCACTCCCCATCCCCTTCCCTACACCTCCAAGTATGTGAAACACGGTATAAGGTGGTTTGGAGCAAGGAAGCATGTGGAGGGGGTGCTATGGTTTAGGTATGCGATGTCCCCCAAAAGCTTGTGTGTGAGACAATGCAAGAGTTCATAAGCAAAACAATTCAATTATGGGAGTGGTAACCTAATCAGTGGGTTGATCCACATCAAGGACTTATGTGGACTAATATAAATTAATCCACTAATATGGATTAACTGGGTGATAACTGTAGGCAAGTAAGGTGTGGCTATAGGAAGTAGGTCAGGGGGGTATTCCTTTAGAGCTTCTATTTTGTCCCTGTAAGCAGATCTTTCTTTCTGCTTTCTGGCTGTCCTGTCCTGAGCAGCTTTCCTTCTCTGTACCCTTTCACCATGATGCTCTGCCTTATCTTGGGTTCATAGCTATGGAGTTTGCAGACTGCAGAATGAATCTCTTAAACTATTAGCCATTCTTGTCAGGTCTTTTGGTCACAGCAACTAAAAAGCTGAATAAAATACTAGAAATTGAGGTACAATAAAATGATGCCTGAATTAAGTAGATAAATTTAGTTCATATTAGGAAAAAAAGGGGATGGCATTTTAAAGGATAACTGACAGGATTTTTTAAAATGAATTTTCAACTCAAGGGAAGACAAGCACTTAGTGTGGAATGTTTTCGTACAGTATTGTCTCACTGCTGGGTATTCAGGGAGGTGCACACGGAGAGTTGATCAGTGGGAATACAGGTTCAGTTTTGCAAGATGAACTTGTAGAGGACGGTGCACAGAAAGGTGGAATTATTTAACACTGCCAAACTTGATGCTTCAAAATGGTTTAGAAGGTCAATTTTTACCACAATTAAAAACATAAACAAAAACAAGGTGTGACTCATGCCATCAAAGAGTTGTATAAAATGTGGTCACAGCAAGCAAACCTGAGCCAGGAGGTGCTTCCACGCTGTGTGAATACAGAAAAGCAAGAGGCTAATTTTGGAAAAGTGGGAGATCAGTGAGATGACTTCGGTAGGCAGAAAGTGAGTGATAATTGCTGGTGTTTACTGAGTACCAGGCTCTGTGTGTGTGTGTGTGTGTGTGTGTGCGCGCGCACATTATACTTACTGCTTTTTTTTTCTATTCTCAAAATAGTTCAAGATTTGGTTAAGATTCTTTTTACTTTTTTCTTTTTTAAGAGGAGGACAGAGAAAGAGAGAGAGAGAGGGAGAGAATCACATTTTTATTGAGTTGTTCACATGGTTTTATTGCTCTGACACTTAGTTGTATATGTGGTGCTGCGGTATGAACCCTTGTACTTGTGCATGCCAGGCAAGCACCGTAACCACCAAGCCACTGCTCCAGTCCAAGATTATTTTTTCTACATTTTATCTGAGACATAAAAGTAGCTTCCAATTTTTACACATACTTTAGTGAGAATTCAAACACAGACAGACATGGCTCTTCAGCCTATTGTCTAAGTCACTATGCTAAGCATACTCAATGATTACTTTAAACAAACAAACAAAGTCATTTGGTCCTTACAAGAAATCATTAGTGTTTGCTTCCAATATTTTACCCAGAGTCCGTGCTGCAATTGTGTATAAGTGAGGATGCTGCTGCACTAGATGAAGCATAAAACGCTGTCTTGGTGCTCCAGTTCTGTGATCCATGGGATATTAAAGCAAAAAACAACAGATAGAGTAATCTTTCCTTTTTTATTTTTATTTAGTTATATATTGACATTTGAGAGCTCATTAGTTTATTCAAGTAATTTGATTTTCTCTGTACAGTTCCTAGTTGTCAAATATCAGTATCAGGAAAATCCATCACTTTCAGTTCTTATTGACATGTTTGCAGGCCAAAGCAGCTTGGAGATTAAGAATCCAATTTATAAGATGAGTCATCTATCATTTAATATCTAAAGATAACTTGACTAATTTTATGAAAAAGGAGGATGATAATAGCAATGATGCCTTAAATACTTTCTAGAGTTTTCTGAGAGCATATATGTATGCGTTATTTCATTGCTCCATGTATTGATAGACGTTTGCTGAGTTTGATGTTTTCTAATACAGCACATGGTATCATTAATAGTGGTCAGTTTGGCTTTCAAATTACTATTTTTATGTAGTTTTTAAATTTAAGAAATGAAGCTTTAACAAATGATGCTGAAGTATTTATGTATCTACAGGTTAATGAACCTCAACATAACCCTCTCCCATTGTGCAAGATTAATTAAAAATGGATCATTGAGTTAAATGTAAAACATGAACTGTAAAAATTATAGAAGTTAACTTAGAAAAAAAGCGTTGATTTCTAGGACTGGGTGAAGAGTGCTTAGGCATGATACCAAAAGCATAAAGCAAAAAAGATAAAATTGATAAATTTGACTTTATTAAAAATAGAAACTTTCATTTTCTGAATGATTCCTTTAAGAAGATAAAAGAATGAGTTGCATACTCAGAGAACGTATGTGCACACCACAGAGCTGATGAAAGACATCTACAGTATATAAAGAGCTCTTAAATCCCAACATTAAGTTAAACAATCCAGTTACAAAATAGGAACACAACATGATGAGACTTTTTACAAGAAAGGATAGATGGATAGCAGATAAACACCTTAGAAGATATTAAACATCACTAGCCTTATAGAAATCCAAAGTAGAATTTGGATACTGAGGGAAACTTTTTTTTTTTAAAGAGAGAGGGACAGTGAGAGAGACAGAGAAAGAGAGAAACAACTTTATTTAGTTTTTCACATGGCCTTAGTTGCTCCAACACTCAGTTGTGTATGTGGTACTGGGGTTCGAACCTGGGTCCTCGTGCTTGCCAGGCAAGCGCCAAAACCGGTGAGCCACCGCTGCAGCCCCATGAGGGAAACTTTATAACTTCTAAAACCAGAAAAATAAAGAATAGTGACCTTGTCATATACTGGTATGGTTGTAGGATGCTGGATTTCTCATGCCTTGGAGATGAGAATGTACACCTAGTACAGCAACATTGTAAAATAGTTTGACAGTTTCTAAAAGCAATAATTTGTACTTATAATACTAATGCTCTCCTCCTGGACACTTATCTAAAAAAATAACCTATATCTGCACACAAAAGCTTGTATATAATTTTAGTACCAATTTTATTAGTAGTAGGAGAAAAACTGGCAAAGACTAAAATGTCCCTAAATCCGTGAGTGAAAACATACTGTGCTGTATCCACACTAAGGAGTATTACTCAGCAATAAAAATATTGAAGTCTTGATATATGCAGTGAGTCAGATGGATCTCAGTCATTGTGCTGCATTTCAGAAGGCATTTTAAAGGTATTTCTTTAAAGTCATTATAGTATTATTCCATTTACATAGTATTTTGAATGATAGAATTATACTTATAGGAAAGTGGTTAGTGATTGTCAAATGTTAGGGATGTCTAGGAGAGAGGACTGGGTGTGACTGTCAAGGGATGACCAGAGGAAGATCTTTGTGATGACAAAATAATTCTCTTGCTCAGTTGTGATTAAATTCCTGGTTTTGATATTATGGTATAATTATGTAAGAGGTAACCATAGGAAGGAACGTGGTGGGCATCTCAGTATTATATTTACTACTTTCTGTGAATTTGTAATAGTTACAAGGTAAGAATTAAAAAATAACACCTGTTCAAAATTTATTTGTCATACTGTGCTGAGTAGATGTTAATAAAATGACATTATTAAGAACTCATAGTTCATTCAAATGATTTTCTTAAGCATTGATGAATTCATATTTTATTTTCTTTTAAAGAGAGAAAGAACGAGAAAATCAATTTTATTTATTGTTTCATCTGGTGTTTTTTCCCCATTACTTAGTTGTGAATGTGGTGCTGAGTTTTGAACCTGTGTCTTCATGCATTCCAGGCATGTGCTCCAATCGCTCAGCCACCACTCCAGCCCTCATATTTTCTTTAAATATCCATGATCTGTTTAAAATTCAATTGTTCACAAATTCCCTCTTTAAAATTAATAAATTCAACTTTTCATGTATTCTATATACAGTTCTGTGATTCATTTCCATTTCTTTGAGTTTTGCTTCTTCATAATTTTTGAGTTTGGTGATAAACTTTTTTTACATTTTATTTTAGAAGAGGAATTTCAGGAAAGAGGGCGGTGATTGTTTATGGGAGCTAAATAATAGTGTCTGATATATAACTTAATGAACAAGTTGCATTTTATAGCTACCATTTAGTTTTTTTTATCTCAACCACATTGATCATTCAAATCAATGTGCTAGTCAGCTAGCTTCTTTGTTGCTATACACTGGTATTGTTTATAGTATGGAATATCAAAGTCACCATTAAAATTGGAATGCCACTAAAAGAGAAATACCAAGGATTTATGACTCTGATAAGAAGGAAAAGATGAAGGAATTGGGATTATTGATCCAGGAGCAATGAAGACATCTGTAAGTCATATAGTTTTGGTCAAGCACAAGAACTGTAATGCCAAAGAGAAAATAAATTTGTTGTACATGACCTGAGTAGAAAGAAAAGGAACAGTGAATGGAAGATGAACATTTTTCTTCAGCTGGATAGTGATTATGATGTGTGTTCTTTCCTGGAAGCTTAAGGAATTACAGACACACCACAACCATTAACATGTGGTCAGAAATGAACCTAAGAAGTCACAAACAACTCCATATTTTGGTATAACTTTGCCTTATGTTTTTCTCCAACGAAAAACAAATCTCTAGGCTAATGAAACAGGTACAAAGAGTTAGTGTCTATTGTCCGATTCAGTTGCAAAATAATTCACTTTTCTATTTACAAGGTATTCCATTAAGTAGAAATAATTTCCTTAAATTTTGTACTATCATGCTGTATGAATAATCCTTGGAAAAATTGTTTTTGTGCATACATCTTACACATCTTATTTTGAAATCCTTTGAGATTATAAGCAATTAAATTAATTGCATTTTGTAGGCCAACCTCTCATTTATAACATATAATTCCCCGGGACCCACATGTCGAGATCCAAGAGCAGCTTGATGGAAAGGCTGATTTATTATTGTTTTCTTGCTGGATCCTCTTTGAATATTCTTAAATCAAGGAGGAAAATACTGTATTTAATATTCATATAGGATTTTCTGTTAAAAGCATCTTCTATCAAAAGCCTATTGTGAAACAGGACTACCTATAAACGGGTCAACTTGGGAAAAGCTTCCCTAAGTACTTAGTTGTTTCTTTGGGATTGATGGATAAGCTGATGGAGTCTGAGCTTCAAATGTGTATGTCATTAATAGAGATGTAAGAATCTCAATTTGCTTTGTCTTTTCCTTTTCTGACACATTATAAGGAAAAGCTTTACTAATGAAGTACCCAATGGTAATAACCCATTATATGCGAGACTCTCTTTATATGGGATGACATGCAAATGAACTGTTCTATTTCTGTGGAGAAAGGGAGACAAGGAGTGGTCTAGTTAATCATACTTGAGGGCTGCCATAGTTGTCTTCTGGGAAATATTATCATTATTCATTCTTATTTAAGGGTCCTTACTCTGTGCATAAGAAAATCTCCCATTCATTTCATTTGGGTTTGATGTTAATTACAGGGGCATTAATGGAAGCTTTCTCATAAGAAATGAATGTGGGATTAAGTCGGGGGGAAAAAAGGAGAAGCAGCATCAGCAACCTTTGTGAGTCAGGTCATTGTAAAACCATATGTTTAGAATCTGGGCAGTTGGGGGAACTCTAAAATGTAGTCCATCCATGTTGTTCAGATTGGAGAAACAGGCCTAGAGAAATGAAATGGCTTAACCAAAGACCCCTGCTGATGAGAGGCAGGAAGGAAGTCACAACTGAGAGAGCCAGTTTCATTAGACTATAATGTAAGGAAGAGAGAGTTCTGGGAACTTAAGAGATCATACTCTAACCCCTTTCCACTAATATCTAGTTGTGTGATTTTTTGTAACCTTTTTAACCATTTTTTTTTTTTTTTAGTTTAAGGTGAAAAGACTAGTCTAGATCATTTATCCTCCACAAAAGGGGAAATCTTATCTCATGTGTAATTATTGGATTAAGTTCATTGGGAAAAAGGTGTTTTGAGCCTAATAACATTTGCATTTTGCTTCCAGAACTTGAGAGGCATCAACATTGAAGATCAAGTAAATCCAATAGTAGTTTTTTAACTGGTTTTTCTACTTGTCTGTGAAAATACTTTTTTCTTTTCCTGGGTAATATTTCTATTAAAAAAAATTCTCCATGTGAACTCCAGTTGAAAAAAAGTAATTGATAATGTCATGAATATAATGACTTTTTTCCTTAATCTGATATGTCTTTTGAGGAATTACCTGATCATGTATCCGTGTATACATAGTCCTTGTTCACCTTGTGACCATGTAATTAAGTCATTTTTCTTATTCAATCACCCATTCAGGTTGAAGCTAATGGTTTTTTGAAAAATCATGTACATCCTAGAGTCATATTTCTAGTGTAGTTGTGTTTAATATGTACAAATAAAGACATTTAGCATATAAACTTTATTTTGCAAGAAAAGCAAAATAAAGCAAAGAATTTTTGATTTATGTATTTGACTTAAACTTAGTGTAAAATGTTTTATTAGAAACATACATTCTATTTATTAAAATGGTTTTACCCAAATAGCATAATTTTATAAATAACAGACATGTATTGGAATAACACCACATTTATCCTGTCTTTCCATCCATATATCAGAATTTTATAAAGTCTTTCTCATTATGAATGTTTTTGTTTGTTTTGATTCTTAAATTTTGTTTGCATTTTATATTGTTTTCTTTATTATATGCAGCATATTTCTATTTTAGAAATGTTAAAAACTACAGAAAAAAATTTAAAAATATATTACCACCAGAAATTTTATTATTTTTACATTACATTTTTATTTCAGTAATGGCCAAAAGTTGTATTAACTTAATAATAGACAGTTATAATGTGACATAGCCAGTTTTGTTTAATATTTCAATAAAACGAAAGATAGTCATACTCCACATGCAAATTACTATAATTTTGTCAAATTGGATAAGTTTCTGACACAGTTTTTAATTTCTTCAAAGAAAATTAGAAAGTTCATATATCTTGCACATATTCTCCAAAAATAGATATGATCTAAATTTCAGACTTCCAAATTTGAGATTAACATATCTTGAAATTTTTTGTATAATGGGCTAGTGCCAAATATTTTATATTAACGTATAAAATACCTTAAAATCATTCTTTCCTGCCACCCGGTAAAGTTGACTTTCTGCACTCAAACATGTCACATCATCAGTGATACTTCCCTTCCTCCACCTTGAGAAAGGCACAGATGGGTCTGGAATTTTACAAGGTAAAAGTCGGCAAGGTAATTGGTAATTCATGGACTAGCTAGACTTTTATGATCCCTTTTAAAATTTATATCTGTTGTTTTGCTTTTTATTTTCAATAAAAAGAGATTTAAAAGTAACAAATTTAGAAGTTTTGTTTTTATAAATAATATCATTTCTAAAAAAACTGGTTTATTTTGTCCAAGTACTCTTACTTCACCTTTACCAGAGTCCTCAGTTGGAGTGACCTTTGGAGTGACTGGTGTCTTGAGTGATGTCGTTAATGAGATCTAATGACATCATGACCCTGACCCCTTCATGGCCCTCGCTCCTCTCATCCATCTTCTTAACCCGTAGTCTGTGAGGCAGTGTGTAGAATCAGGATTAAACAACTGTGAATAAACAAGTTCAAGAGTTTTCTACTACAGCTGCTGATGCATGGCAGAGGCAAAGTAAGACACAGAGAACTTAAAACTGAGAATCCTCTTTATGCACCTCCATGAATCCTGTTGGAGAAATGACTACTATTTGTTGTCAGTGCAGTGAATCTAGTCTCCTCAGTCTGCTCCAGAGTGGTGGTTGGCCTTTATAATCACATAGCTGTTGGCACATCCAATGAAAGGATGGTTGATCTATCACTTATGCAATGTCACCAGTTACTAAAGCTTTTATCTCATTAACTGTGATTAATGTTGTATGACATGAACTTGTCATATAACCTTTCATATTCAGCAAGTTTGAATCCCTTAGATGACTAGATGAGTGAAGGATGTTTCTTTTTCCAGGGAAGAACTTGATCTTTGGGAATGAGCAGACTTATTTGCAAATCAGCATTTCTACATGGCCTGAACACTGTGCGACACAACTCTTCCTTGCCTCTTTCCCCATAATTGCCTTCTGTGTGTTACCTATCATTGAACATGGGGATGTCTTTATATAACCGTGGTGTAATTGAAACAGATAAATAGTTGCCTGTGTAGAAAAGAACAGAAGAGATACAGAACTTAAGGAAGCATATGATGTAATTTCTTGGCCTAAAAGTTGCTTTTCTAATATGATTTCATTTCAGTGAGATAGAAAGGAATAGAGAGAGGCCACAGTTACTTTCTTGCTTCTAGCTATGGTTCTTGCTTTGTCTGTTCTACTTTTGACAAGTCCTTCCCCTTAGCCCTGGGCACCATTTGATAAGTTGACCAGTCAGTGATTAAACATATTTATTTAGTTCAATGGGTCAGAGCTATTGCGACAGATAGAAAATTACTGATGGATTATCAATTTCAGCACCTCTGACATCTGGCCTTAGTGTATTCCATCATCTGAGAACTCATAACACATTTGCTTAGACAATAACATGCTCAGCTACCTGTGTGATCACAGAGCTGGATATTGGAAATATTTTACTCAGAATTAATAAGACAGATCACAGAAAATCAGAAGAGCTCTGCACTTGTACTTGAAAAAAGCACCCTGTGATATCTACTGTTTACAGCTGGAATGACAACTGACTTGGACTTTCCATATGTTTTGTTAATATTGTGGTGCTTTTACAATTTCTTCTATAAGTGACTTTTGGATTTGATGAGATAGTGACTTGGAAATACTGTGGGAAAATAAAACATGTAATAAGATTACATTGTCAAAGTACAGTATTTAAAAGTTTTAATGAATTAAAATAACAGTCTTAAATTTTTGGAGTACTGAGGTATAAAAATGACATAAATACAAAACTGACTGAAATATCTACTATCTTAATTGTTTTAAATCACAAACAAGATTTCAAATAGCCTTTGTAAAACCTTTGTTTTTAACCTGTTACTTTTTTTTTTACATTTTTGAATGCTTCTTACATACTGAAGTGAGTTCTGACTAGAGAAGTGTCTGATGGCAAAGGCCAGTATAACATGGAAATATATTTTATTCTGTGTATTTAACTAAAATGTTTTCTAGTATAATCTTCGGAGTACTGTTTCAAAGTTCAAAGTCTAGTCTTTCAAACAAATGATTCTGGTTAGTGTTGTTTTAAAGTATGTTCATAACTTCTAAAAACTGGCCACACTTTTTGAGAAATTAATGGGTTGTGACAGATAATTAACTCTGGGGGGCTTTATTCTCATTTGTAATACTTTCCTGAAATTATCCCTATATCTTTATACCCCGCATGTTTAATGGCTTACTTTATCATGAGCTCAAATTCAATATGTATGCATGTTATAAATTTAAACATTAAATTTAATATTGATGTCATTAGAATGTTTGTGAAGCTAAGGGGCTGGGGATGTAGTATAGTAGTAGAGAGTTTACCTAGCATGCATGAGGACCTGGGTTAAATCCCCAGCACCACCCAGAAAAAAAGAAAGAGAAAATTTGTGAAGCTGAAATGATTCTAAAACTTTAAGGGACTTATTTTAACACCTTTACTTGAATATCTAAATTGATACTAGCTTAGAAATATTACCTTTCATTAAGAAAATAGACACTGAGCTATTTAATATTATAATTTACATTTATTCACTAAATTTTTACCAGTTCTGTGTGCCATAAAATTGGCAGGCCCTTTGTAATATACAGCTTTTTATAATGTGATATTACTCAGCACTATTACAGGTCACTGTGGGTCACTCTTCATTGCCAAAGACTTTCTGATTTGTCTTAAAATGAAGCAAGGTTTCTTCTAATACTGGATACCAGTAGTTGACTACAGCCTTTAATCACTTATTTCCCCTTAGACAAACCTGAGTTGGCTTGGAAAATTATTGGATGAATTTTAGTCTCAGGATCCTCTCTGGAATTTAGAAATTTGGGCAAGAAAAAAACTGCTATGGATATTCAGACAAGACACAATTAGAAAACAATTTGTGGGATAAATTAGGATAGGAGTTGGATTTGAAAAAAAAATTTTTTTGAGCAGGCATAGGGAAGCCATTGTAATTGTTCCCCTTGAAGAACAGTCTCTCTATTAGAAGATGTCACATCTGTCATTGCTTTGAATCCTTAAACAGGATGCCTAGTCTTAATGCTTCTTTAGATGTGTTACACTGTGCTTTTAGAATTGAAGATGTTCATTATATGCCTTGTATTTTGATTAACTGTTAAATGCTTAAATTTTCATTATCCTTTTACTATACAGCGTTTACTTACCTTTGAGTTAACATTTATTTTACTCATTTGCAATTTCTGGAAATAATAAGCAGGTCAACAGATATTTCCATATAAAATAAACAATGGAAAAGTGATTTACCTTATTTATTTTGTAATAAAAACTATGTGGTTCAGTCAATTAGTGTGAAAATTTGTTGCCCCATCAGAATAAATCAATTTAGATGAAAATATTCATTAATATGACTTGATGTGCATCAGAGTTTTTTTGGATAAAGAAGTGTGGTATTTTAAATTGCTAGGTACTTTCTGAAAGGGATCTTATCATCTGTTTTCTGACAGAGACATAGAAATTAGCCATATGATGTCTGTGAGAGTGTCTTTAAATTATAAAGATCTCAAACAAAGTGAAATATTTTAATGCTATGTGAGTTTGTTATAACAGAAAGGGTAAGAATGCACACCAATCTATTTCTAGAGGTATCTATAATGACAGTCTAAGAATTATGGTTTTATGGAATTTATTTTGACATGTAATGATTTTTCATGCAAGGACATTAACATTGGCCAAATTTGTATATTAAAATGCAATGCGGAGGATGCTAAGAACTGCAATATTTAAATGGCGTATTCCACATAGCTCTTGAATGCTTTGAATCAGTAATTTTGAATGACTTTCATGCTGTAATTTTTTAGAAATAAACTTTTTTAAGCATCAGTAATTTTTTAAACTTCTTTATATATTTGGATTAGTGTTTTGTCTTAACAAGGACCTTCACGTTTACATTTAAATCCCATTTTTTAAGCAATGTAATGAACAGTGATGGTAAAAGTGAGTGAAATCATTATTATTTAAACTTGTAACACATATTGGCATTTATCCCATTGTGTCCAGTATGCACATTTTTTCCATGCTAAACATATCCTGGAAAGATATGGGAAATCATGAAGTCAATGGTATTGATACAGTAAGCTTTACCAAAGGTCACTTTGGTGATCAAAAAAGATTTATATACTAAGGCGATATGGCAAATTATGAAACTTATAAAATTTGTGCTGCAAGAGTCTAACAAACTCAGATTGTGCTCCAGATCTGATTGGTTCATAGTTTAAGGACCTCTATAAAATGGACAACATGTTAATACTTATTTGATGTGTTTTAAGTTTGATAGTAAATTTTTAAATGTGTATTAACTGCACAAAAGATGGAAGGAATATGTCTTTATTTTGTGTTTTTATGAATAAAGACACAGTTATTATCATTCTAACATTTGTAAAGATAGGATTCAATGACATATCTGCAAATGCAGTGGTAGGAATTGGATTTGAGGAAAAATCAACTTTACCACCTAAGTATATTGCCCTTCTGTGTATTCATAATTTTAAATTCTCCGCTAAGTCCAAATATAGTCCTAAAAATCAAACAACGAAACCAAGAAAAAGCAATTTGAATAGTGTTTACAATGAATTGAGCTGTCAATAAAGTTACATATTCATTTTGAAATTGTGCTTGAACCTAGCTTTGTTTGACATACTTCTAAGATGTAGGAGCCCCCAACATGTATTAATCTGTATTGGGACAAAATAATTGGAGAACAATCTATTGTTTAGTAGTAGTATGCTGATTGAGGATATGCTGAGGTTTTGATATTCATTTTGGATTCTTCCAAAATTCTTTGAAATTCTGTCAGCATAATTTGACTAACAGCTGTTTCACTAACTACCCGTGTAAATCCTTCACTGGTTTAAATTGAGTGAGGATTGGGACACCCTGATTTAAAAATTTTCCACTTGACTTAGTTAAGCCAGATTTATTTGGTTTGCTGTGGTTAAGCCACCATGCCCTGTTGAAAATCTTTTGAAAAAGTATTATTTCATATAATGTATTATTTGGAATTGCTTGTAGTATTAAGGTCTCATCAGGGTAATGATTATAAATATTAGTTTTCTTTGTATTATAGAACCTTGAATATACTATGATTTTCCATATTATTTAAAAAATTCAGTTTTCTTCACAAGTTGCGCATGAATTATAGTTTGGAAGCTTTTCATACAGCATTTCATCTTCACATCAAGTCACTGATATGTAGGGTTTTTTTTTTCTTTATGAGGTAATTAGATGGCAGGTTAAATTTTAAAAAATTGAGCAAGAGGGGATTTTTAAATTTTCATGTGTCTGTTTAATGATCTGAATTTATTTCTGTTTAGAACAATATCTAGAATGGTTCATCTAAGGAAGAATTCTTAGGATTGATCTTTGTGAATATAAAGTGATACCAGCAATTCTGATTCCTGACAGTTCAGAATCTTGGCTTATTTAGGTGTGATTCTTGTTTTGTATGTGAACTAGATGACTGTTTCTGAAACTGGAGGGTGTGTGTATTTATGACTATAAAGATACAGTAAGAGGTGTATACATATTAATCAGCTCACAACTCTGTAAAGGTAGAATTTGGTTTGTGCTCATAAATATATTCATTCAAAATTTCAAACTCATCTCTCTTGCCACTATAGTCTACCCGTGTACATTTGGTGGTCATATATACAGCTGTATACATGAGAAAGCATGTCCTAAGCAAAGAGTTAGGTTACAACTAAACTCTCCTGCCACTTTGCCTTTTATGTGGATTAAGATATTTAATATGCAAAGTTTTTATTAGTTTTCATATTCAAAGAATATGTAGAAATTCATACAGTTAGAGAATTTGAAATCACATTATTACTACGATATTTTAAACTCATGTAAAGTGGACATTCAAAAGGCTGAAGTGCAGTCAAATGTCTTTTTTATGGTGATGACAACATAAAAAATGAAGCTATGGTATCTCACCCAAGGCTTCTTTCAAGATCTATTCCACATGTGCTATTGTGGTAATATTGCAAGCACTGAAGTATTAAAACAGTTTTGTCTTGTGTTCTTTCATTCTGACAGGCCTATGACATAATGTCGACAAGCCATGTCTGATAGATTCAAAATTAAAAGTGAATACCCTGTCTTTTTTCCTTGCATGCACCTAATGGCCTTTGACTCAATGTGCTATATCACTGCTTCCAGCAAACAATATTCCACAATAAGTCTGGGAAGAGCTTGCAAGATGTTTTTTTAGGCTGTTAAAGATTGTTTGGTGTTGGCTGTGGTGTAGCCCAGTGGTAGAGTGCTTGTCTAGCAGCAAGCATGTGTTAGGCCTTGAACTCTATTCCCAGAATCTCCCCATCTCCCAAAAGAGTATTTTGGTCAAACTTGTATTTATTATTCAAATAGAAGAATGGAGAGAAATCAGCAATGGCAACAAAGGCTAGTCAAGAACACTGAAAGTAGTTTGCCAATAAAGATATTAATGGTGTGCATGTGATTTAATATTTGCACTGTAAAGTTAACCAGTTGATTTCCATAAACAAAGAAGTGGCATTTAGAAAAGTGAAAGTAGAAATTTAAAATATCCAGTGATTTGAATTTTAGGCCTACACCATAATGTACAGTCCCATTAAGAAAGATCATGTCCTCTGTATGAAAAAAAAGATGTTACCTCCCAGATATGCTACCTCTTTGGCAGCTTTCTCAATAAATCAAAAGTTTTGCCCCTATGGCTATATAATTCAAGATGATTTTTAGATTTTGCAAAGACATGTAAAAAGAACTTAGATGATTGAGGTTGGCTATTATAACACTTATCAACTATTTGGTTCATATTTTTAATCAGTGAAACACTAGGGCTTATGAATTTAGCTTGCTTTGATATGTAGTAGGTATGAAGCTTGTAAATTTGGTAGTCACACATATACCTGTGTAAATGAACAAGCATGGCCTAGGGAAGGAGTTAAGTTACAATTGAACTCTCCCGCCACTTTGCCTTTTATGTGAATTAAGCTATTTAATATGCAAAGTATTTATTAGTTTTCATGTTCAAAGAGTATGTAGAAATTCTTACATACTAATTTTAAGAATTAAGCACATGCATAAAAAACTGGCTTCAATTCCAGACAGTAGGCAAGAAACTGATAAACATAGTAAGTGCTCTAGGAGAGCAGCTTTCATAAAAACTCACAAACATGTTAAAACCCATCTGTGTAACACATTTGAACAACTACTTTCTTGAAGCAAATCTTATTGCAAAGCCCCATGTCTGGGGTTCAGATTTAATGCAAGCAGGGTATGGTGTCTGATTCTTCTTTCCTGGAAACTGCAAGGTTGAAATGGTTCCTCCCCTGCTCATGAGGTCCAGAAGGGCTGAGCTAAATGTGTGCCAAGGGGGAGAGAAGCTAATGAAGACTTCCTTGTGGGGAATGTGTTTTTGTTGAACTGAGCAACATTTGAAAAATTGGGAGAAAGGAAAGTGGAGCCGAATGGAAGAACATTGGTGAAAACAAACTGTGAGCCAATAAGGAGCGGTATTGTTTGAAGGACTCTGAGAACTCAGACTAGTGCTGCAGGAGGAGGGTTCCCTTAGTGACTTCTGAGGTGGGGAGGAACAACATTAACAGGAACTGCAAGTCCAAACAGAGGTTCTGTGAAGAGTAGCTGGAAGGCAATTTGGATGTTTAGGACCTTCTGCAAACAGCAATGAGGCAACATAGCGCTGCGTTTTACAGAGCTGTCTGAGTGGGTTGCTGTGCAAAATAAAATCAGCCAGGAGAAGAGACTGGAGGTGTTATTGGATTTATTTCTGGTAAAAGGAATACTGACTTTGGGAATAGTAGTGTGGTTAGCTTTATTTTAGCCGTAAATTAAGTATACACCACACTACTTACCTTACTTAAGCAACCAGTTTTGGTTCCAATGAAATGTTGCAAATGATTTCTCTATTGTCAATTCCAAAATTACAATATGGCAGTTTCTGAAGGTTTTTGTACTATGCCTCTCTCTTATAATCTTTATTCATTTCTTTCCTCTCTTTTTTCCTTTCTCCCCCTTTCTTTCCTTCTCTCTCTTTCTCTCTCTCTTCCTAATGATTAAACCCAGGTGTGTTTTAATACTGAGCAATATCCATAGCCCTTTTTGTTTTCTTTTGAGACAGGTCCTCCCCAATTGCTGAGACTGCTTCAGACTCCTAAGTCACTGGGATTACAGATTTGCACCATCAGACCTGGCTTCCCCCTTCTTTTCTAACTCTTTTTACTGTACAATATAGAAGATTTCTAATTATTTTAAATATTAAATTCTAATATGATAAGATTACATCCTCATCGTATAGGAACATTATGCCTGAAATGGGGAGAAATGAGGCAGTTTTCTGGTATTTAATTAAAATAATGACAGTTTCCTATTTTGCTCACTTTCCAGATAATGATTAGATACAACTTTTATTTGCTACAAAATCTGGAATCATAATAAAGTTTAGACCAGATATCTACACTTAGTGGGAAAAACATTAATAGCTGTGATCTGTCTGCCTAACGTCAATCATGGTCACTGGACTTCTGCTTCTCAGAGTGCTGTTTAGTAGGTCCAGGTGATTATGTGGAAGGAATTGATTTGACTCTGAAGCACAGATCACTGCAACTTTCACCTCTTCCATGGACTTTTGTCGTGGTGTTGGTTTAATTATTTTGCATTTCATTCAGGTATGGTAGTATTGTTTTCTTATGTTGATATTAATTCTGATGTAGGTCTCTTTCATTTGCATCACTAATAGACACTCAACACTCTCTCTTTTTAACAAAGAAAAGATTGAGCAGAGAAAACAGATACTGACCTAAGCACAAAGATGCTTAGGGCAAGGTGCTTGATCAAAAGTATGCTCTGAATGAATCCAAATTTTTTATCCTAAGGAAATATGAAAAAAATGTAGGTACAGAAAATGTTTCTTTCACTAAAATTATAATATTTTTGAATCATGTATTTACCAGCTAGATAGTGTGTAATAATTTTATGAAGTTTTCCTGAAGTACAGATTGATTAGCAACCAATTACAGAGTGCTATTGTTATAACTCATATTATAAAACAGTATATACAGAAATATCATGAAATATGCCTCCATTTAGTTTCCTTCTATTTCTGAAGTACTATTATTAGTTGTTTCACTTACAAAATTAAAGAAAAACATTTTACCGAGTCTGCAACTTACAAATTCAAAACAGATTATTATTATTCAACTCCTAGAGATTGCACACATTTGACCCTAAATGACAAAGTAAATGAAAGCTCTTTTTCAAAGTAATACAATCAGTTCAAAAAATATTGTGCTAATAAAGTTATACATTCTAATTGAAAGATTGATGGCAATCCATTTAGTTGTTACTAGGTTATTTGTGACAGACAGATGTGGAGTAACCTCATTACAGTCAGAATTGTGATGACTTGTAGCTGTGGAGAGAAATAAAGCTTTAAACCATTGTCACAGTCCATTTCCAAAATGTATTCAGGAGGTGATTTAAAAGAAAATATATGACCATTAAACATAAGTTCGAATTGCTTACCTAGGAGTATCATTATAACATCAATGAAGTAATCATTTGTTTGATCCCTAATTGTCCTACTTAAAATTCACAAATCAGATTTACAGATTCCAATTTACGTAAGAGAAATGCAATAGCAGATTCTGGATTAAAAAGATTATCCCCTGTGGTTTGGTATTTTCAGTTCATATTTTTAGTTGTTTTCTTCTTGATCATGAAGCTGATATCAGTTTATTTTAGACATCTCTGTCCTCAGTCACCAGTTCATGATAAATTATTCAGCACTTTTCATTTGTATCTTCTTTAGTAGTTTAATGTCAGGCTTTCAGCGCAAGCACCCAAGGGAATGCCATCAATATTTTGAAGTTATGTAGTTGAGAAAAAGAAGGCACATGGATACATGAAAATATTTTTTCTCTTGTGGAGATCTTTGTGGGATACATTTCTTATATATTTGATTTTAAAGCTTCTTTTGCTTGATTTATAAATAATCATATAGAAATGTTGACCATAGAAAGTTCTGCCTTCCGTGCACAGTTTTCCTGCTCTAATATTTGCATATATGTCAAAAAATTCTTACATTCAGAAGTGTTCACAGAGAAACCCTTTTAGTTTCAAACCCAGTTTATCACTTTTCATTAGTGGTACAAACTCATGCATAGTAGTCCTTCGTTCTTTCTTTTTTTATTTTTATTTTTAAAGAGAGAGTGACAGAGAGAGACTGAGAAACAATTTTTATTTAGTTTTTCATGTGACCTTCATTGCTCTGAGACTTAGCTGTGTATGTGCTGCTGGTGTTTGAACTCGCATACTCTTGATGCATGCTGGGCAAGCACTGTAATCTCTGAGCCACTGCTCCAGCCCTTGGTTCTTTCTTAGCTCAGTGTTTTCTGTCTCTCTCATTCTTCTTCATCCTGAACTTTTTCTTGTGTTTTTGTAATCATTACCGTGTCTTTCATTTTAACTCATTTTTTGTCATAAATTATAAAACAGTCTTATATTGATAGAGACACTCTTTTTTTTGTTTGTTTGTTTCTTAAGTAAGAAAGAGAGAGGGCGAGAATCAATTTTATTTTTATTTTTTCATCTGGTTTTTGTTTCTCTGACACTTAGTTGTACATGTGGTGCTGGGGTTCCAAGCTGGGTCCTCACACATGCCAGGCAAGTGCTGTAACTGCTGATCTACTTCTTCAGCCCCAACAGAGATACTATTTACAAGATGATGACTACAAACTTGATTTAAAACTGGCCCTCATTTTAAAAACGTAGTTAGAAAAAAATGATTTTCATTATATGAATATATCAATTAAATATCTGTCGAATATTTTTATCTGCTTATAAATTTAATGTGGTGTTCTTTTAATACATTTTATCTCTCCTAATTAGTAAATTAAAAGGAAGTTTACAGGGCTGGAGCGGTGGCTCAGTAGTTACCGTGCTTGCCTGGCATGCGCATGTAAGTTCAAACCCCAGCACCACATGCACAATGATATCTCATAGCAACGAAAGTCATGTGAAAAACTAAAAAATGAAAATTGATTCTCTCTGTTTCTCTCTCTCTCACTGTCCCCTCTTTCTTTAAAAAAAAGAAAAAAAAGGAAAATTTAAATTCCTACTCTCTTGTAAGCTGTGTTGCCAGTTAGGGCTAAAGTTATTTTTCCAACCAAATGAATTAAAAAACATGTAACAATGGAATCATCACCAACAGATATTGGTCTGTAATAAGAGAGATTGTGCATTGAGGTGAGAAGCCAAAGGGTAAAGAGTGTACAAATCACCTTCCTTCCAATTCTAGTTATAAATCATTTACTATGAAATATTTACTATCTCTAACCTCACACAATTGTTTCACTTCGGAGTCTTAGCTATTTTTCACCTATAATGTTGGATAATGAGTCTATGCTTACTTACAAGGTTTTTGTATCACTTATCTATATATTTTATAATCATACATAATTGATTTAGAAGTCATTAAGATTGAAAATGTTTCAAAAATTATACATACTTTTCATTTATTTAAGCAAATGATTATAAAATGCCTACTACATGCCAGGTTCAGGTGCAGGTTTAAGGGAGATGTGAGTGAAGAATCCTGAAGAAATTTATTTCCTCAGTGCTTACATATTCATTGCAGAAACTTGAAAAATATATGAATGTAAATAGATATAAAATTACTCAAACTTGGGGGCTGGAGCTATGGCTTGGTGGTTACGGTGCTTGCTTGGCATGCGTGAGTACGTGAGTTCAAACCATAGCACCCATGTACACGACTAAGTGTCTGAGCAACGAAAACCATGTGAAAAACTCAATAAAAATTGATTCTCTCTGTTTCTCTTTCTCTCTCACTGTCCCTCTCTTTTGAAAAAAAAAAATTACTCAAATTTGCCTTTCATATTGGAGTGTTTAGTTTTTTTGCATGTGTATAAGTGTGCATATGTTTTGCATTTGTTTTTCAAATTGTTATTATAGATTATTATTTTTTGCTTATTTGTATTTCATACGTAATAACTCGTGTCACATTTTTCTTCTCCATGGTGTTTAATGGTCACTCCACCCTACTAAGCACTATTCTACTCTCAACTTCCAAGGGTCTTGTTTTTTCCTTTCTATTTATTTTGGCTTTGTGGAACTCAGGAACTATGGTGGATATTTGATTAACGATATTGCCCCCTCCCACATGCTCCCTTGTCCTCTAATAGAGGCTAGAGGCATCTGAATTTTCTTTCTTTTCATATATTAGAGCAGGCAGCCACATAGGCCAAATACAGGCAGGCTGTGTTAGCACTGACAGTATTGTGCACTTGCTGTGTTCTGTGGCACTAAAGATTTCAGATGACTCCTCTCCAGATTGCCATATGCCCTATGAACCAGACCTACCTATATCTCTCATGCTTTTGTTATACAGAGTACTTGACTGGAACCTGTGGCATGGAGGTTGAAGATAGCTGCATTAGTGGTTAAAGACAACTGCTTTAAAACACCAGTAGTCAAATGACTTTTAAAGTCTTATGCTTTATGAACTACTGAAAGTACCAACACTATAAGGGGAAACATGCAAACTTCAGGATCCATAAATATGAAAAGTAAGTTGTTGATAAACCCTAAGCTCAATGAGGGCAGGATATTTCTTTAATTTTTAAAAAGTCTACAATACTTATCATAGTGCCTGGCACAGTTGTGAATGCTTAATATAGTTATTTGAATGAATATAATATAGTTTTCATGGTCTAATTTTTTTGCAATTATTAGACCAGTACATTTAGGAAAAATTCTTTACTCATCAGATTTGACAATTTAATAAAGGAAATATTGAATTTATTTCACAATGGTAACTACTTCATTCTGGGAAAGTATTCATATATTTTAATATGTGATTGTGTTTAAAAAATAATAATATTTGATAACATTCACTCAAGTTAGTAAAAATGAATTACTAAAATATTAAATCAATTTGTTTGAAATCAGTCATTTAAATTACTTAAATTGAGTTAGTTAGAATGCTACTTTCCTTTAGAATAATACCTAATATGCTACCATGGCTTGATCATAAAATTGTAGAAATTAAAATAAGTATATTCTCTTTCTAAAAAATACACATGATTTATTATAGATACATGATTTTTATCCACTGTTCCTGTATTGAATGATGATGTTTCATAATGTTATAATACTGTATGTCAGAAGATTTATTGTAGTTTTAATTTTTCTGAGCCTGGAGACAGAGTGCTTGAAGGTATTTTTTTGGTGATTACTGGATGCTAAGCAGTAAGGATTCTGCAAAGAGCTCAGTGACAAATATGTCTACATTTTTTCTCTGATTAATACAGTTTTTTTGGTATATTCATCAATTTTAATATATTCAAATTTATCACCAAATTAACTATAGTAGTTTAAGTTCATGGAAAAGTCTATTCTGACTGAATTATCATTGTACTCACACATAGGGAAATTTTTTATGAAAAATTCACTTGAGTTCTGCTTGATGTATATCTGAAGATTTTGAAACTTTTAAATAGTGCTAAAAGACTAATAGTAATTTCCACATAGTCGTTAAATTTCTTTGGGCACTTTTTTTTTTAAATTTCAGAATCCTTTTTGCGGGGAGGGTACCAGGGAGTGAACCCAGAGGCTCTCTACCACTGAGCCACATCCCCAACCCCTTTTTTATTTTATTTTTAAAAGTTTGAGACAGAATCTTGCTAAGTTGCTTAGAACCTCTCAAAGTTGCTGAGGCTGGCATTGTACTTGAGATCTTCCTGTCTCAGCCCCCCAAATCACTGGGATTATAGGCATGAGCCTCTGCATCAGGCTTAATTTCAAAATTATTTAATCTCCAGAATATGAAAATACCTCTAATATTTGTAAGCCCAGGAAAAGTGAGGACTAGTAACAACAGTGAGAATTCTAATGAGTGAAAACAATTCTCCTAAAACATTCTTGACATGTTAATTGTATACTTGAGTTTAGTTCAACTAATACCTTTTGATCACCTTCTATATGCTAGTCTGTGTGCTAAATTGAGAGGCCACAAAATTGAAAATGTGTCAAGGAAGTTGAGTGGATTGGGGATGTTTATAAATCCTCAGTAGAATACTATATATGAAATAACCCAGACTGGGAACATGTAAGTAATTCTCTACCTTCCTACTTCCTCTAATCTTGGAATATATTTCTGTGTTTATTTAGTAATATAGTAAAGTGCATAACTGGGATATTTTGTAGCAATTATGGTACATAAGGCAGTTTCACATTTTTCTGGGTCACTGACATTGTTATGGTTTGGATGAGATGTCCACAAATAGCTCATGTGTGAGACAATACAGGAAGGTGAAATGATTGGGTTTTATTCCCTGATGGGGATTAACTGGGTGGTACCTGAAGGCAGGTAGGATGTGGATGGAGGAGGTGGGTCATTGGGAGGCATGGCTTTGGGGTATATATTTTGTATCTGATAAGTGGAGTCTCCCTCTCTCTGCTTCCTGATTGTAATGTACTGAACCACTTTCCTCCACCACTCTCTTCCACCATGATGTTATGGCTTGCCTTAAGTCACCAAGTAATGAAGCCTGCTGTCTATGGACTGATCCCTCTGAAATCATGAGCCCCCAAATAAACGTTCCCTTCTCTAATTGTTCTTGTTGGATCTTTTAGTCACAGCAGTGAAAATGTTGGCTATTACAGACACCAAGAAGCTCTTAATAAGAAATCCAAAAGGTAAAGGAAGTTTATTGAATAAAAATTTTCCATTTTGTAAAAGGTAATTTACTTTTCAGGGATAGTGATGAGGCAGAGAGAAGCAGAGAGAAAATCTTGAAAATGAATCTGAAAATTTCCAGGAAACAATATATTATGGAACCCAGACTAACCTATTTCAGTGAATTGCATCATTTATTTGATAAATCATTTTACTTACAGTGAGGTTTCACTGTTAGGGAAATCAGACAACTTTAGTAACAACTTTGAAACCATCCAAAGAAATACTATCACTATATTTATCAAATATTTGAAATCCACTATATATAAAACAAATGCATGATTATGAGGAATTATGTGCATGTAATGGATATGGCATTTGCAAAGGTCAAAGAAAAAGCAGTTAGGTTCTCTGCTCTATGAAAACACATTCTGCCTTGGGTCCTCTTTAGTTTTTATGTTTGTTCGTAACATAAATTCAACCAACAATTTTGCTTCATATTTATTAAGAACTGAAAAGCAGTGAGGAGACTCCTGGATCCAACAGGCAAACAAGCTATCCCCCTTCTGGTATTTCCCCAGAACTGCTAGAATTAGCACATTACAGTGACACAGCAAAATCAATATCATAGCAGCTCAATTTACAATAGCTAAATTACGGAATCAACCCAGATGCCCATCACTGGACGAATGAATCCAAAAGCTGTGATACATACATATATACACACACAGTGGAGTTCTACTTAGCTTTTAGAAACAATGATATTACACCCTTTGAAGGTAAATGGATGCCAATGAAGAAATCATGTTGAGTGAAGTTAGCTAAACTCAGAGACTCAAGGGTAAAAAGTTTCCCCTCATTTGTGGAAACTAGAGCAAAATCCAGGCTTGGGTGCAAGGCCAAGTTCATGTACGAGACTCATCAAATTTGAAGTAACATATAATTTAGGGGAACCATATATACGTAAGGAGGGATAAGGGAAGACGGGGAGGGAAGTGAGAGGGAGGGCTGATAGGAAGGGATCTAAGGAGAAAACAATAATGTAACTAACTCTTTACTCACCCAAGAAACTGAAGAATACTTATGAAATCATTTAAATATAGAAAATTCACGTTTCTATCTGTTATAGGGAGGAAATATAGAAGAGTCAAGAGATTGGGGTGAGGGTGATGTGGGGTTGATTCTGGATTAGGATCAGGGGCATATCATTGTTACTACATATGCATTTATAATTTTATAACAACATAACTCCTCAAGGAAATAGTTCTTCCATTTAAAGAGAGATAGACAGTGAGAGAGAGAGAAAGAGAGGGAGAGAGCGAATCAATTTTATTTAGTTTTTCTTGTGGCTTTCATTGCTCTGAAACTTCTTTGCCTATATGGTGCTGGGGTGTGAACTCATGTCCTCCTGTATGCCAGGCAAGTGCTGCAACTGCTGAGCCACCGCTCCGGCCCCCTCAATGAAAAAAAAAATTGGATATATTTGGTTGTGCATGTGGACAATTTCTAAAATACAAGTATTTACAAAGGGTAGTAATTTTTACTCATCTGACATTTTTATTCAGAGCAAAATAAATCTGATATTGCTGATATGTTCATAAAATTCCAACCAAACAGAACAGAAGCATAAACAGATGAAGTTTATTTTATTTGCTTTTCCAAAATTTACATAAAATTTTCTGCTACTGATTGATTTTGGACAAAGTAGGCTTTTTTTTCTTTCTTTTCCTTCTTTTCTTTTTTTTTTTTTTTTTTTGAGAGAGTGAGTGAGAAGGAGCCAATTTTAATTTCATCTGAATTTTGTTTTTCCTTCACTAGTTGTGTATGTGGTGTGGGGGTCCAACCTGGGTGCATGCTGGGAAAGTGCTTTACTGCTGAGATACTTGGTGAAAGCAGTTTTTAAAGATATAAAATTTTTATGTGACTTGTAACTGCCCATCTACTTCTCCCAGAGATTGTAGCAAGGTATTAACAAGGTATATTGCTTTCCAGGTGTTTGGTGTCAGGGACTATGGTTTCAAAAACAGGAAGGAGGAACTGAAAGGCTCAGGTTAAGTTGTGATGGGGATCTTTCCAGAAGGTTCCTGAGTTGGCATGGACATATGCTAAATCTACTCCCTTTCAATATTAACTAACAGCTCTGCAGTGAGGAAAGCATGAATGTTCACATCTCTACCTGTCAACGCTTTTGAAACCCTTTCAGCACCCTATTTCTCAGTCACTTCTTCATCAAAGCCTGATCTCACTCAGGCTTTCATAAGCCTGAGTTAATAATTTAACAGCAAACCCTGAGCCACAAGACAAAGGGAATGACTGCATAGGAGGCCATTGCTAATTTCCCTCCTAACATAATCAAGTCAGTGCAGCTATCCAGCCAGAACTCAAAACCCTTAATAAGTCACTCTAGATTAAGAGAAATTGATTTTCCTCTACTGTGGATCATAGTGATTATGATAAATTTGGTATCTGTCTTACACTGTCCTCCCCCTTTGCTGCTGGTGTCTGTATGTTTGCAGTCGGCAGGTAAAGGAGCTAGTGTGAGGACATCCTGTCATTAACTGCAGTTGGTATCAGTGCTTTGACAGCTGTGGAGTCGAGTGGATCCATAGATCAGCTTTGAAGCCAGTTGGGAGAGACTTGCCCAGCAATTACATACTCCTGACAATGCTGCTGGCAGCCTTTACCATGCAAAACTCCTGGGTTGAGATTTTTAATTGGAAATATGGAGGCAAAATAGAATAGGTGGTAATGCCTGGGGTTTGAACTCTCGTTCCATAATATGAAGAGTGATTCGGAAGCCCAAGACCACCACACTACCTCACTGGGGTTATCACTTGATCCTAAGGTTATTGAAGTCCATGCTGGACTTAATGATTTAGAATGCTGTAACAAAGTCTAGATTTCCAGAGAAAGCAGTTTCTCAAACGATAGCATTGGGGGCTGGAGCCGCGGTTTGGTGATTACTGCACTTGCCCAGCAAGCACAAGTACAGGGGTTCAAACCCCAGCACCCATGTACACAACTAAGTATCAGAGAAACAAAAGCCATGTGAAAAACTCAATAAAAATTGAGTTCTCTCTGTCTCTTACTCTCTCTCTTTCTCTCCCTGTCCTTCAATCTTAAAAAAAAAAATAGCATTGGTGTCAGAACTTTTGGCTCCTCTACCCTTTATTCTCATTCACGTGAAGAACCCTGAGTGGTTGGTTGTATTTTGAATCATTCTCCTTTGCCTTCACATCTTTCAATGGCTCTTAGTTGTCTATTTGAACATAAGTGGGGGGCAAAGGGAAAGGAAGGAAAATATTCTGTCACAGAATTGCTTGAATGTTGTCATATAAACTTTCTATATATAGCATGTCAAAAGTTTTTTTTCTATAGTAAAAACACATTACGTTCTTGACTTGAAGTCTGAAAAGAATTTTGTTTCCCTGCTTTACACAGAATACAGTATTAAAGAGTGATGGGTTACAGAAAGATGGGAAATGCTATTATTTTTTAAAAGAAAGAAGGACAGAGAGAGAGAGAGAGAGAGAGAATCAGTTTTTATTGAGTTTTTTCACATGGCTTTCATTGCTCTGACTCTTAGTTGTGTACGTGGGTGCTGGGATTTGAACAGCGTGTACTTGCGCTTGCTGGGTAAGTGCCATAAACGCTGAGCCATCACTCCAGCCCCGGGAAATGGGGAATGTTATTCTTAACCAAAGAGTCAGTAAAGTATTTATAGGAGACAGAAAACACCCTTCAGTGTTCTCTTCATAAAAATAAGACCTTTCTTTCTTTCTTTTTTTTTTTTTTTAAGAAAGAGGGACAGTGAGTGAGAAAGAAAGAATCAATTTTATTTAGTTTTTCATGTGGCTTTCATTGCTCTGACACTCTGTTGTGTACATGTTGCTGGGGTTCAGGCTTGTGCACTTTAGCTTGACAGGCAAGCGCCTTAACCACTGAGCCACCACTCCAGCCCAAGACCTTTATTTCTTTTGGTTTAAATTTTATCTTGTTCTAAATCAGACTTAGTTTTTTAAAAAATAAATTAGCTTCATTGTTAATTACTTATGTACTATTTTCTGTTAGAGTATGCTAGGGTATTGCTTTTTAGTGGTGATTATTCAGAATATATTCTGAATTATATGAGGGAAATTAGTTATTTAATTTATATCTTGATATCTTTATCCTTTTATATATATAAAGAAAATAGAATATGCTCTTTTCTAATTTTTGTAGATGAACCAAACAGTTCATCTTTATCCTCACTACCATTATTGAAGAAACTAGTGTTCCTCAAAGTGTCTTTAATGTGTTACTTCTAAGCTTTTCCCAGAAGAGAAAACCATGAGTTTACATACATTATATATCAATTTATTATTCATTAAATATTAATTCATTACATATTAATGATCATTTGTATAAATAATATCTTAATAAGTTTAGTCTTCCTTTTATTTGAGTATAATTTTTTATCACTTGAGAAAGAATAAATAAAATGATGATAAGATTTGGCTAAGTTCTTCATCTATCCTTACTGATTTTGAGGGGAATTTTCTTCCTCTTACCCACAGGATTCTAATTGTGTGGTTGAACGAGCCCAAACTGGTTGGCTTGAGAGCAATTGTCCAAATGGCTTACTGCCCATAAGACTCAATTGTCCTATAAGAAAATATGGGGGAGAGATATATTTTACTCTGTCCTTTCTAGCCTAAGCTAGAAGGTTAATGAGTGAAATACAACCTGACACATTTATAATCATGTCTCTTTTAAAACCAGACCATCCCTATATTAACAGCTCTGTAACCATGACAGAGAAAAATGTCTGGTACATTCCTTCCATGCAAAAGCAATTATATTTAACAAAATATTTTCAGGATTTACAAGATTCCAGGCTCTGTGGAAAACAAAGATGACTCTGACACCATTTGACTCTCAAAAAATTTACTTCTTCTTACCCAAAGAATTTTCCTTTTAATTCATCTCTTTTTAGTTTTTATAATATAATAATGGTATATTTTTTTGAAGATATGGTTCAATGCTTCAGACCAACACTACAAGCAATTTTAGTTTCTAAGTAGTTCTCATTTGTTCTTTATTTTTTTGTACTGAAACATATTTTAAGCTCTTGAACTTTCACAATCTATGTTCATTGTGATTCTTTTTAAAAAATACATTAATTCCTCAGACCATCAAAATAAAGCAATATGTTATAGTTTCTATTGCATCGTCTTAATTTACCACACAACTTAAAATCTAATTAACAGAGTTTCTTTTCAGTAACATTTTAAATAGAATTATGGAGTTATTTTCAAGTAAGAACAATGTAAATGCTGCAAAATCTTTCCTGATCCAGTTTAGAGAATTCAAAAATATATATTCATTGTAGAAAGATAACATAGGCTATAATTAGCATAAAAGAGAGACAGTAATCATTATGTGAATGAATAGATAAAAGGACTAGCATATGTCTAAAAGCTTTTATATGAAGTATATGTAGATTGAGTTTTAAAAATTCTTTTTCCCCTGTACCTCTTGTCTAAAGTTCCATAGTACTTCTGAGTCAATAGTGTAACTAATAATAACTAATAATAGAGATAGAAAGGCTTGAAATGATTGTCTCTGTATTCTGTTTTATGTTGTAATCTGAAATAGCTAAAAGCAAGAAAACAGAATGTGGACTAACAGGCATATTTGCAAAGTTGACAGAGGATCAGGCCAATTGCAGGCTTCCATATTTATAGAGGAGAGAACATACTCATGAATATAAAATTGAAAGTGTCTGACTGTGAAAAAGGGAAGAAATAGTCTGTTGGAAAAGTACAAAGGTTGCAGTGCCCAGCCATAATTTAGCAGCTAAGCTACACTTAAAATTATTTGTGATATAAGGATTTATTATAAAAATTATCTTCTATTACAGGGAAAGTGATCAGGAGCAGTCTAAGCAACCTTTGAACCTATCGGCAAATATGATTAAAGATTAGGAAACAGGAGCTGCAGATGATAACGTTAAGTGCTCACATTTAAAGTATTCTTGAGAATGAGTCTGATCATTATTACAGCTATGAAGTGCAGACAAGCTGCTTCCTGTTGCCCTGAGTTAAAAAGATCGAAACATTTTAGTTCTATACAAATAATTTCCTGATATTGAAAACCTACTATTAGAAACTGAACCAAAAAATAAAAAATAAAAAAGAAGAAGACTATGAAATTCCCAACATGTAAAAATGGGAAAAAAAGCATATTTGGAAATATTTCTGAACCGTTTAATAAAATAAGAAATCAGCTTCCATGTGTTTCCACATATTTTATTTTATTAATGATCCATTTGTATCTTTTACATTATTGAATTTTTAATCCATTTGTTAATTATTTTTGGAAAGGTTTTTCAAACCAATGACTTACTATAGTGTATTCATACTAAGCAGTGTTGAATCTCTTAGGAGCCTATTAATAAAAATGTGATTTACTGCCTAAAGTTTGTAAACTCTGCATCACTTGATTGATTTGGAAATCTAAGATACAACTATTATAAGATATGAGATTATACATCTAAGATATGAAACTACTTCTGTAAGTTAACAACTCCTGCCAAGAAAAGTCAACATATGCTCACAGAGGAACAATTTTTATTTTACTTTGGAATTTACCATTTAATCCTTCCCTGGAAAACTTGGGGCTCCCATGGGCTGTGTCCGCTACACACAGGCTTTAGCAACACCTTCATCCTCACTTTCTCTGAAGTTGGACAGCAGCCTCCGTAGCAGCTTCCTTTCTAGTCACTTTGCTTCCCTTCCTTTGGATAATTATGAGCAAAGGTCAGTCATTTCCCCATCAAGGCAGATTCTGACAACCCCACATGTCAGAGCCTAAGTTGTAGATGACATGCTTGTCAACCTCAGAAGCTCAGAGTTTGTCTTGACTTCCTCAGCTGAAAGTTGAAAACCAGAGGCAGGAGGGGAATCCGTGACTGCTCTTTGCCCTGCTGTGGTCAACTGTAGATATACAGTTCTAAGGAGATTTTATTTTATTTTTTTCATTTTAAGCTCCACAAATGGACAATTACATTCCGCTTGTTAAACATGGACTGTGAGCCTCCTGACAGAATGCAAATGCCTCTGTTAATAGCATGACCTTGTAGTGTCTTAGACACAAAGTCTTTAGTTATATTGTGAGGATTTTTTTTTCCTGAACCCCGATTAGGTTTTTAGATGACAATGGAATATTTTAATGCTGGGAGTGGGACAAATAATGATCTTTAAAAAAATAATAAGTAGGTTCTGGGTGAACTAAAATCCTGCCTAGCATCATTAAAGGGATAAAGACACTCAATTCAGTGTTCTAAACACTGAAGGGGTAAGGAGAAAGATGTTTGCTTTATATTGTGAAATTTGAGATTAAGTTTTCACTGCTCAGATTATGTCAGATATTGATTTACATTTAATTACACAATACCTTTCATTATCCGTGGAATCAGCATTCATAGATATACACATTATTGCATCTGCTTGTAACCAGACCCTGAAAGCATAGATAGAAAATTGCAGAACCATCAGCGATGGAGAGCTTGTGATCTGGTGGTCTTTGGAGTATTAGTATTCCTGACCTGCTATCACTGTGTTAACCGTTTGCACTTCCAATAGTCCCAAATAATCTTTGTGATTTTAAAGAATATAGTATGCATTTAAAATGTAGCCCAAGGTCCCAATTTGGTACCAACCTCTCATTTACCTTCCTTTACATAATCAAACATTTTCCCAAAATTCTTTGTGTAATTTATTTTAAATACTTTTAGATCTTTCTCTTTCAAAGAAACCTACAGTAATTATTTTTTGTTCTTTTCATAGTAATAATTCCTTTTTTATAATAAATAACTATCTCCATACTTTGTTCTTGTTTAAATCAAGCCTTTTATTTATTCCATTTGATGAGTATAACATAGTAAGATACATACAGGTATGCTGTCTTAAATCTACAATGGGTGTTCCCTCTCAGGATGAAAGAAAATATTACTCAAGAAAATCATATCCCAATGTGATATCTCAGGACTAAAAAGAAAGTGTGTGAAGTATTTTCTGAAATGCAAATCTAACCTGACTGGTAAGAATTAAAGCCTGCGTAGAAATGTAACACACTGTGTGTATGTAATTCTGTATTATGCCCCAAAAGTACTTGCTTGCTCTTTATGTACTGAGGTGAAATATATAAACCTCTCATAAAAGCCTCATAATAGGTACACTTGTTTGTAATCAGTCATTTCACTTGGATGTCCGCATCATCTGCTGAAGGTGCTCTCAAAGACCCTTGCTTTTCTTGTCCTCTGTTTACATCCATGGCTCACCCTATTTCCTACATCCCAGTTCTCCATCGTCCAGGATTCCTGCAAGAGAGGAGTCAAAGGCTGGCAAATTCACAGGTGTTTTGTCACTTTTTAAAATCCCCCCTCTCAGATATTCATTATGTTAATGACACTTTGCAATGTGCAGTTTCTGGATTTATGACCTGTTCTTGATAAGTGTGAATCCGGACTGCGTGTGCATCTTTGATAAGGTTCTAATTGGATACTGGTGACCTTTCTGGATGTAATTCAGGGAGGAAGATTAAAAAGCAGTCCAGGAAGTGACAGGTTTGGGACAATAACATATGAATTCGGCTCTGCTGGCAGGCAAGAGATGTAAGCCATGATAAATTAGAGGCAGACCAAACAGGCTTACTGAATGATTTTTCATTTCTGCTGCATCCTTCGGTAAGAACCTATTGTATGAATTGTGCTTATGCTGTATTCCCCTGCCCTATATTAGACCACTTGTTTACTGATTGCAGAAGCTGGGAAATTATTCATTGAATGTACTTCCAAAGTGACTAGATACAACATACTCAAAAGTACAGGAATACTTGTGGAGTCTTAGAAACTGAACGGGTTGTCAGTGTTTGGAAAAGAGTTCAAAACTCAGAAAAAAACCCTCCATTTTTCTTTTTTCTTCTTTCCCCTCCTTTCCCATATTTTTGCCAAAACCTACTAGAAATATTCATGTAAATATATACAACCAGATTCTGAAAACAAAACACCTTTGTCCAATTTTAAAGATTTAAAGATAGATTTTTTAAAAAGAGAATCAATTTAATATAGAAGTACAAAATTACCATTTTTTTCTGTGTAAGATAAAGTCATAAACTATTACTATATCTTCCCTTTGACTATATAGTGGAAATATACTTGTATAAATAAGTACACTTAATTATACATTTAAAGGATAAGAAAATGCATTTGCATACAAACACATAATACCCCTTCAGAGAAAGACAGATTGAGGTTTGTTTTCCTCTAAAGAAACACTTTTTTTCTCTTGAATGCTAATTTATAAGCTAATGTATAACCTAATCTTTTATATATTATATATTTGTGCTAATATATAACCAAATCCTCGATATGTTACTATAATAAAGGATAAAAGGCAGTTTTGTCTGATGATTTTGTAATGTCTTTCTTCTTGCTACAAATGTGCAACATTAAGCCTGTTGCTTAAGCACGTAAAATACGAAATAAATTGTCCAAGTAGCAGCTTGCCATTGCTGAACTTCCTACAAGAACGAGTCCAGGGAGGAGGTCTGATTTGCTTCCTTCCTTCTCACACATGGGTGCATTCAAGGTGCATAGAGCATGTTAATTCTGCATTGCCTTTAAAGAGAGCTCCCTAGAGCTTGCCCAGGTGAGAGGGAAGGTAGTTGCCTTTTCCCAGGGGCTCAGGCTTGTCACACACCACACTAGGTGCCTGCACATGTAGAAGTTCTAGCATGACTAATTCAAGAGTGTGTTATTAGCCTGGTTTTTATAGGTGAGAAGTTTTCCCAGCCCTTCCTCCATATCGGGTCTCCCCAGCAGCAGGCTGTATTTAAATGGAAAACAAAATGAGGAAGACCAGGAGAAGTGAAGTAACTCATGTGAGGTGACACTGTCTCAAGTCCAGATAAAACAAATTTAAAAGCATGTAAGCAAGCCAGCAAATAAGCAAGCTTCAGCTGCATTGCTTTTTAACCGTTTTACAAGTCACCTACCAGACACCAGCATTCAGCTTTACTGAGATGCGATCCACATAGCATGTGATTCCTTCATTTAACGAGTCAGACATCACTTTATATTTTATTTCTACTATAAAATCAGTTGTGTTTAATGCGCATGGTACTACTCCTGGTAGGAAGACCTGTTTGTTTTTTACCCAAATGAAGAAAATAAATAATTATGGGTATTTTCCACACCTGAATGCAGTATTGCTTATTTTAGCAAAGTTCTTGGATACCAAATTGGAATTTTTATAGAATTTCTCTGACATTGGCAATTTTGGCCATTTCCTTTCATATGCACAATTTATGCTCTCCTGTGACATTGACTTCTTAGAAGCAAGTATTGCTATTTTTTAGACTTCTTCCTGTTACATTCCACCCTGTAAAGTTATTGATAATTTAATCTAACTATTAACTTTCTCCATGGCTTTGGTGTTTCCAAAGAGTGTTATCTGTTAGGTTAAATTTAAAAGAAAGGCAACCAACTTGAAGTATAGTTTTGTTATCTAAGCATCTTTTGTTTTATTTAAGTGTACTAGAATGTAAAACCTTTAAGGTTCAGGTTTTTAAGACTAGTACAATATTGTATTTGCCTCATCTGATGCATTGTATTTCAACCTGAAATTAAAATTATAATATGTTTGCTCCCCCACGCAAAAAAAAAGTGCAACCTTAAAGGATTGTCAATGCCATACATGGGCTGATGCTTTCTTATTAATATAACCTTTCCTTTCATAATCCCAACAGGAAAGTTTTTATGCATGGACAAACCCCTTAAACTCTCATGCATGCTGATGTTTATCTATGAACCTGTGACTTTTCTCACTTTCAAGCAAGTTTATTCTCCTTTTTCTTTCCTTCCCAAATGTGATCCAACATGAAAACTGAATAGCAAGCAGTTCCTTTGAGAAGCCCTACCATTCCACACACCTAACTCAAAATTATCCTTGCTGCCACCAAAATCCTGTTGAACTTAGTTTGTTCCACATGATTTAATTCTTGATAATCATATTTTTCTTCCTGAGTTTCATTTACAGATATCTTGATTCTCTAAAATTTTGAATTTCTTGAGAACATGTTATGTCTTCACATATTTCTTCCTTTTATCAGCATGTTCTGTTTAAAACACACATTTTGATTTCTCTAGACTATATATAAATATGCTTGTACACACATATGCTAGGCATATACACACATATACATACATGTATACACATGTACATGCATATTTATATATAGTCTAGACATATATATGTACATGTACACATACATATATATATCACCTTTTTTATAAATAAAAATAATTAAGCCTCATAAACTTCAAATGAAATAATGGATCAATTATATTCATAGTTGAGCAGATTCTACAGATGAACAGTGTGATAATCAGTGTGGGAATGGGGTTGTAATATGAAGTAGCTTTCCAAGAAGTATGAAGTATTAACAGGGGGAAGTAGGTGTAAGTAAGAACTTTATTAATCGTAAGGTACATGGTTTTGGAATTAATGTAGATGCAATTAAGTTCTCAGTCCTCAAATATCAGAGATTATTAATAATTATTAATGGCATGTTCAATGGTGCATGATGGTAAAAATAGGCCATAGCTACTTCTCTGATTTTTTTTTCTTTTTTTAAAAGACAGAGGGATAGGGAGAGGGAGAGAGAGAGAGAGAAAGAGAATCAATTTTTATTTAGTTTTTCATGTGGTTTTTGTTGCTAAAACACTATGTTGTATATGTGGTGCTGGGGTTTGAACCCACTTCCCTGTGCATGTGAGCCAAGCACTGGAACTGCTGAGCCACCACTCCAGCCCCTCTGATGATTCATTTTGTTTTATTTTACTCTCTTGAAATAGGAAAACATAGATTATGATAGGAAGTTGTCAGTGGCCTTGGCACATTTATCTTTTTCCATTTGAATTTAAATGTTAATATTAGATATAATGGAGGTACTTAGATTCAAACTGAAAATGAATGGAGGAAGTTTTTGGGCTTTTGCCTCCACAGTACAGAGCTGGGCAGTGGCTAGTGTGTCCTGACAGGGTGTTCGTGGTCTATGGGGTTCATATGGACAGTGTATTTTCCAGACCCTATGGTAATCAAAGTTCAAAGCAAACACTTTCCAAGTAAAAGTGATTCATAAACTCTTTAAAAGTATTTTTTTTAAATAGCATAAATACTGGTTCTACAGGAACATGTTTGAAAATGGAACGTTTTGACTCTGATATGATTATAAAAGTTCATGTTTACATTTTCAAGGATATTACTATGGTTTCTTGTAGCTAATTTCTGAAAGAACTACTATGTTTTAGGTCATGTATTGCTATTTATCTTTTATCTGGTTCAGTGACTAAAATCTCTAAATAGCTTTATAAAGTTCAGTGGAGCATTATTTTAAATGGTTATAAAATATTAAGATTTATGTATTTCACAATATTGTCCTAGAAAAAATAGGAGAGCAACAACTGCAGTGGATCTTTTAAAATTAAACTTCTTTTTATTTTTATTTTTTTTTATTTTTGAACAACCTTACAAGATTTTAACAAAATAATATAAAATGTGTATAAAATGTGTAAATATTCTGGATATTGCAATTATCCCCAGGAGTGCCCCCCCCCAATTACCCTCCCTTATCCCTCCCTTCCCTTTCCCTTTATAACTCTAAAAAAAGGTATTAGATTGTAAAGCATTACATCTTA